>JANHGN010010807.1:0-17842 GCA_024605025.1 Megaceryle maxima
TTTTTTTCCACCCCCTTCTTTCTTCTGTGTGCTTTTGGTTTGATTTTTTTTTCTCTGGTGGTGGGTTTGGGGATTTTTATTTGTTGGGTTTTTTTGGTTGGTTGGTTTTGGGTTGGGTTTTTTTTGTTTGCTTTTTTGGTTGGTTTTGGGGGAGTGCATGTGTTTTTTCTTTCATTTTGTTGTTTTGGGGGTTTTTTTTGCATTGCGGTGGGGTTTTTTAATAGATTTTAATAGTCTATTTTGATAGGTCTTAGTTGTACAATTCCTCTGTTCCCCGATACTGATTGCTTTTCTGGATCATGTATTTTTAACTTCATGCTTCAAGCTAAATATACCTGACTTCTACTTTGAAGACTCTGTCTAAATGTTCTGGAATCCTGAAATGAGCTGCCAATCCCTAACGTCTGACTCTCACAAAAATGTCTTGTCTGTTGGACTTCTCAAGAGGTGTTTGGTTGGTTTGTTTGTTTGTTTTTAAAAAAGATATATTAGCAGAAACACTAAAACATAAAGATAAGAAAAAAATATTGGAGGGGGAGGGAGTGTGTAATCTGTTTGAAAAACAGCCCAGAAGCAGTTAGCTTATACAACAGCTGCAGTCTCCTTAGTCTCCTTGTCCTTGGAAATCTTCACACTGACCTATAACTCAGCATTATTAAGCAGAATAGTAAGAAAGTAAACACATTCTGTCTTTCAAATATTTAAAGGAAAATATGTACTGCATTTACAAGCTAGATGTTTATGACTGGCAATAGAAGGGCAATATTCTAATTTGTCTATAAAATGAGAAGTGATGAATTAAGAAATATCTTTTTTCTTACAGTATATTGTAAGTGTATATTAAGATAAGGTTTACCTTCAGATGTTATTCATATTAAAGTAAACTTTTTTTCCCCCTGAACTGTGTATGGTGCATATACTCTAAACTCAAATGGACCATCTTAAGCCTCAGTGGCATAAAAAGGAGCTATTTATAATTCCGCAACATGTCTTACACAGGATGGAAATACAACAGTAATAGGAAACAATAAATTGTGATAGTGTTAACTCTGCTTACAGGCAACTTCAGGGACAATCAAGCATCTTGAGAATGCTATTGCTAAAACTATAGATGGAATAAAAACATTTAGTTAAATGACACTGAAACAGTCAAGAGTACCTTTGGTACTAAAGAAAAGTTAGGAAGACTCAAGATAAAGGTAAATAAAGAACAGGGCACAAAAAACACTTCATGGAGGCACCTGGTTTTCTCTATTGACAGCAATTAAAAAACTAACAATGTGCACTATTTTATAAATACATATTTGTTGAACAGGTGGGTAATATTAATACATTCTCAGAAGCTTTTCTTCCACACAAATTCTTCATTATTTAGATATAAAACCAAGCTGCATTGTCCCTTCCAAAAGCCTTTTGTGTCAAAACACTTTAGTACCGTTAATACCTTCCCTGGATATCTATTGTTCAGGTTACAACTCCTCAACAAATGAATGAAAATGACAGGTCTCTGATGCTCAATAGCTCAGCAGCTTCCTACAGTACTCTTAGTATGATAGTATAGGTTCATAGATAAAATATCTATTTTAATTACATAACTGAATATGAAAGTCAAAATTAGTAAGTGTTCTGCTACTAAAGAACCAAACGGATAGTCTTATCAATGAAAAGAATAATCAGAGAGCATCAACTGTTAGAGCTGCACATCCAACAGCTTCACCTGCATTTGGAGGAAAAAAGAAATTAATTCATATCTGGAAATAGGATAAGTCTTTGAAAAAGCTATTAAGTGTAGTGCTGTAAATAGGAAAATTACTGTCTTCCATACACATATGTGAACCTTTGTATTATTTTGGCTTTGAATTTTGATATTCCTACAAGTGATAATCTGTATCTTAATAAAATATAAACTTAGATGTAAGATAGTTGCCAGTGTTTAATTGTACTTCCTAACATGCTTTTGGAAGAGAGCTTTAGAATTTTATCATTCAGTGCTTTTGTTTACTCTTTCTTCTATTGACTGCTGGCAGTGTTTACCTATTAAAAGCTATCTTCTGAAGTACAGAATCTTGAAGTTAGGAGAACCATAGATAAAATGACCATCTTATGGTACATTTGTAAATAGCTGAATTCTCAGAATATTGAATATGGCATACTACCAAAAAAAATGTAACTATCCCAGAAGATTTTGAAATGCTGTAGCCTCATTCTGTTCTCAGGCAGGGTGTTACAGAACCTGTTAATACACTGTTAGCTCTTCCATTTCTTCTTGTATAGCCTCATATCTCTTTATATCTATCCACTATATCTCAATAAAATTTTAGTATAATTTTAGCTCTTTGTTATACCATTCCCTGAAAAAAATGGGCTAAGAATCAGATATCAGCCTGTCTCTGATTACAGGAGATGAAGGATTTGAAAAGACAGCAGGGCAGCAGCAGCTATTCATTTGCTGTTGGTTTTGGATGTAGTCTTAAAGATTCACCATTTGATGTAGATTGTAACTGAAACAGAATACTGATGTTTGGGGGGTGGGTGTTTGTGGTTTTTCTGTTTGTTTTAAATTTCAGCACCCTTCACTTAGTAAAATTCTCTGTAGAAATATTTACCTACCTAGATTTTATATAAGGATAAAAAATCCTCTATGTCTAAGCACAATTGCTATCACTTTGAATAAAAAGAAAAGTAACTCTAAAATCAATTTAGTGACACATTTCCCCCTCCTCTACAAGGTGCTAATCAACCACTAGTCAATAAAAAGATAATAGAAATCAAATAAATATCTTCCTATCCCTTAAATAACTCACCACTCATAGTCCAACATGCTACATGAATACACATACATGCACACCTCTAAGCTCAGCACACTTGCCAAAACACCAGTGCCTTTGGGCTATATAAAACCCCGATTAGGGATGAATTGCAATGGCAAAGGTTCCTTACAAAGTATTTTCAAAACACACTTGGAAACAGTTGTACATCAGAAATTAGCAGTGAAACAAAAGCAGCAAATACACTTAGTGTCAAGAGATACATAAAATATTAATTACTGGCCAACATAAAAAATGAAGGAAATATAACAACCATTTAAATGACATTGCAGTAAACAGAACCTTTTCCTTCAGTGATTACAGGTCACCTATGTTCCAAAATGACCAGTGAGGACTGGGTAAGTGGAAACCAGGTTTTGTATCTCAGTAGCAAATGACAAAAGATGGAGTTACTGTCAGGACAATCTGTTGGGACTGCAACTGCTTTTAAGAGTAGAAGATGAAAATAGTCCCTCTCTCCAAACAGAAGCAGTCTAAGCAGATGCAGAAGCATTTATAGAAGACAAGGCTAGGATACATATGAAGTGCAAAGCAAGTATTGCAAAGATGACACAAAAGACCAGACTGCAGCTAAGAAAGAGGCTATGTGCCACATCATTTATATGATATATTGCTCTCCTATTTTTCTTCTGTCACAGAGAGTGCTTGAAGCAAGTTTCACCACTTCTTCAGAATGTGACAGAGCTATCTTGGTTTCTGTTTTTTCCACTTAAAATTCTCAACAACAACTCATTATTGTCCAATATGTCAAAAAGCTTGTTTAGATTAAATATATCACCAAAAGTCAGATGTAAGAGTGGACCAATCTTTTATCTGGAGGTTTTGATTTATGTGCTGCATCACACTATCTGTGTGAAAGTCTGCATATGTGTCTAGTTGTTTCTTTGACATAACTAATTCTTAGGTTGGACTGTCAGGTTCCCCTTTAAATGCTAGAAAACTGTAGTACTGTTAAGCTTGGTCTACTTTGACTGGATCAAATCCTAATATCCCTTCAGTAATGACAAGAATACCCCAAGAGTAGTTTTATTGCTTATAAGTTAGGAAAAAAAAGGATATTAAAATATTGATAGGAAATAGTTTTAGTGACAAGTTAATAGCTGTTATTTTTAGTGAATCATGTAAAGCATCAACACAGAAGTAGCCATTTGGCAAAAGTATTAGCATCTGAATGATTTTCTTAAGGAGTACTAATTCTCTTCCAAATTTTGTATTGGTTTAATATCACAGCATTAATGAAATACTTACAGTAGAAATAGTGGGAAAGCAAATTGCTTTGCAAAGCAAAACTATGCAAAAAAAAAAAAATCTTTGAAAAACAGATTAATTACTCATTTTAACAGATCATTAAAAAAATAGTTATTTGCTTGGCTTTTCATCTGTCAGGAAAAATAAAGTATTTTAATGCCCTAAGAACTCCTTTAAGAACTCCTATTGACTCAAAGTCCCAAATCCTCTCTTAAATTAGAATTAATAAGAGAGGTCATATATTTTCTAATACTGCCTCAAAAGCCAAATGGTTCTTTGTCTACACTTTGTTGCACAGATTTTACCATTAAGTTATATCTTACAGCATTAAGTTACTATTTAAAACTTAATTAATAATGAACAATAAAGCATATAATAAAAAAAATAATTTTCAGGATATATATAAAATTTATATCCTGAATCAGTTTATTTTACTTTCAACAAGTAATTCAGAAAAGTAAGAACAATGAAGATCTTAGTTTAACTTCCTAGAACATTAACAAAGATTTCAGCATGTTTTCAAAGCAGTTTTACACTGCATGATAAGTTAACCAAATGTTGTAGCAGATGTCTAATGTATTCTTTTCACATAAGCCAAACAGAAGTGGCTAGCATCTGTGTCAGATGCAAGAGCAACTACTTGCCATCTATGTTTGCCACAAGGTAATGGATGTTGATAGACAGTATGAAAGGTTGAACAGAGATTTGAGAGAAATTTGAAGAGTGTTACTTCAGAGATAAGAAATATTTTCCTTGAAATAATTAATTTCTTCTGATTACTGTAAAAGCTGCTGTTTTCCAGGTTATTTTTTTCAACTCAGTAACATAAAAAGATTTATATTAAAGATGTGGCTATTCCAGCTCCTAAAACATCAAATGGTAACCCCACTGATTTTTAAACAAAACCTGCTAGGTTACACGTATACTACTGATCTGTAAGACTTGTATTTTGCTATTCAAAGATCAATCTTATTAAAGTTTATAGTGGTTTCAAGGGAAAGAATAACCATATTGCTTTGTTAAGAAAAATAAATGTTAATACATTAACAGCAGAAATATGTAAAATTAGTTATATTGTACAGATATATTGTATACTGCTCCAGCACATCTTTTCATGAACTTAAAACATGAGCAGAAGTGAATTACAGAATATACCAGGGCTCCTTTCCCTTCCCATACTTTACCATTATCATTGCTTTTCATAATCACTGAAGTTTGACACCTGAGACTATACCATCTGATCAGTCCCTGACTCCACTCACTCCACTCATACAGCTGGGTCTTGACTCAGTTTTGATGCTTTTTCCTAACAAAATTTCTCAGGTACAATTGTCAAAAATCATCTTGTTTGCTTCTTTGATTGAAATCTCCTTCTCTGTTGTATTCATTAAAAGCCATGTGAAAACATGATCTCCCGAATCACTCTCAATTCCTGCCCTCACAGCTTTCTCTTGCAGTAATTCTCCCAACCTCCCCTTTTCCACTTCATCAGCAAGAATCAGTTCTTTCAAGGCAAATACAGTAGTCTGCCTGCTCACTAATCTGCCTTCTCTTTCACATCACTGCAGCATAGCCTTTGTCCTACCAGTAAGCCTGGCAGGGACAAATTATTTAAGAGCTTTTGCACATCTCTGCACTTAGCTCCAAATCACACTTTCTGACCTAGGACTTCCTCCAGCTATCATGAAACACAATAGGAAGATTCTGCAAAGCACTGCATCTCCAGTACACAAAGTCTTTTCTTAATATTGACCTGTCTTATCATGCTTAAGATAGCAAATGTGCAGAGAAAAGATGGAAGTAGGAATCTTAAAACGATAGCAGTTCAGTTAGCCACTTAATGCTTCACATTATAGAAAATTTTTGAATTTAATGTTATACATGAGGATTTTTAAAACAATGTTTGCAACAAAGCTTTGGACTTTTGGGTGAATTTGGGGGTCACTGAACAAATGTATTTTTCTGGTCCCATGAAGTGCCACTTAGATTTGGCAGTTGTAAACTACAGAGTCATGATATCCCATCTGTGATTTAAATTATAAACTTGCTTTTAGGAACAAGTCAAAACCCAGAGCTTTCCAAAGCCCTGCTCACATATCCCACACATGCCACTTCAATATTCTACAGAGAGCTCATTCCCAAAGAGATCATTGTAAGCGAGGAGCTCCTGGGAGCAGAGCCTTAGGCTAAAGCCAGGCCACAGGACATGAAAGATCATGAAACAGAAAGATTGACCATCAACAATTTGTTTATTCAATTATCCTGATTGCTTCCATTAGAACTTGTCTAAATGCTGCCAACTAGGGCACTCCTTCCAGATACTCAGAATCTACCTCTCTGGAAATAACAATTGCATTTCTATTTTATAAACACAGATGTTTTGATTTTGGGTTTGGTTTAGGTTTTCTTGGATTTTTTTGTTTGTTTTGTTTCCAGCATTCTGACCTGGAATAATGCATTAGTCTATCAACATTTTTTATAGCAGAACATTTCTTTGTCATTTGAGAGTAATTCCTCTCTCATTTAACTGCATTCTGCTTTCTGTAATGTAATTTGGTTTGGTACAGTACACAGAAAACATCTTCATTTCATAGAATCAATTGCAGTGAAAGAAAAGGAACACAGAAGATAAGCTGTAGAAAATAATTTAGGGCTATTTTATCCAGTATTATACTATGTTTAGTCTTTCAACAAACTAAAACTGCACTGTTAAATTGCATAAGCAATATTAATGCTCAGCAACTATCAATATACTGGTCTACATTTTTTTGTTTCCTAGTTAGTTTATTGTAATCCCAGCTCACAACAAAGCTATATGTCATAGAAAAATAAGTTTAAAAGTATGTTGTTTACCAGGTATATTATAGTATCTTACAACATGTTTGAATACAAATCCTTTTTCTAGTCATTCAAAGTTACCAGCAATTATACCACAATTTAAGCAGGTGACTGGTGAGGATCCATGCTCAGCTTTCTATAACTGGAGGTGTTTTGAAAGGGCTTGATTTTTGAAAAATTCCTTAAAGAAAGGACATTTCCTACAAATCAGCCCCTTCAGAACATCTCAAAGTGGAATATCTTTTAGTCATTAACAACACCAGAAAATTTAGACTACATTTTAAGGTGAATCAAAACGCAAGTTTTCCCTTGCAACATTAACCACACCTATGCATGGCAAAGCAAGCCAACAGGATGCTGGGCTTCATCAAAAAAGGTATCACCAGCAGAGATGAAGAGGTTAAATCACTTAGTGCTTGTAAGGCCACACCTGGAATACTGTGTACAGCTTTGGTCCTCACTATACAAAAAAAAAAAAAAAAAAAAAAGGTGTGGAAAGGCTGGAAAGGATCCAGAGAAGGTCCACAAAGATGATCAAAGGACTGGGAAGCTGCCACATGATGAGGAAAGGCAGAGACAAATGGGTTTGTTCAGCCTTGAGAAAAAAAGGATTAGAGAGAAACTTACCACCATGTTCCAGTATTTAAAGGGTGACTACAAAGAAGATGGAGACTCCCTTTTTACAAGGAGTCACATGGAAAAGACAAGGGGTAATGTGCACAAGTTACTCTTGGGGAAATTCCAACTGGACACAAGAGGAAACATTTTCACATTGAGAACAATCAGCCACTGGAATTAACTCCCCAGTAAAGTGGTGGATTCCCCAACAACGGACACTTTTAAGTTTCAGCTGGACAGGCTGCTGGCCCATCTTGTCTAGACTGTTCTTTTACAGGTAAAAGAAAGGTTGGACCAGATGATCTTTAAAGTCCTTCCAACCTCATATGTTACAATTTTTGTACTGAAGTGGTTCTAGCTGAAGAACATTTTGTTTAATCTCTTGGTTTTTGTTGTTGCTTGCTTTTATTTTGGAAAGGTCAGGCTTAATTATGCTCTTGGATTGAGTGGGCAGTTTATCAAGTTTATCAGATATTAAACTACAGTGCTTTCACGTAAATGTATAGCCTACGGTTATAGCTTTGTGTTTATACCTCTGTAACACATACATAAATATAATATAAATATAACACATAAATAAATATAATAACACATAAATTTAATAACACATAATATATATTAACACATATAACAATATATAATAACACATACATAAATATAATACCATTGTTGCAGAAAACAAACCTAAGTCTACTATAGTCATAAATGAGAATTTTTCCAAGTTTTTCTACTGGCAGAAGAATTACCTCCCAAAAAAGTGCGGGGTTATCTTTGCATCACGGATCTGAATTCTACATCAATACCTTCTCTCTCCTAGGTACTGCCTCCAAGTCATTATGCTAAAAAAGAATAAATAAATTTTAAATATATGCAGTGAAACTGCTGCTCATTCCCTGATATTTTGACTTTCAAAGAATAAGTAAACATCCTTTTATTTTTCTCTCTCTGCATTAAGGAAAATATCACTTGCAAGAAACAAAAGAGAAAACTGTAGATAATGCAAAGTAAAAGTAACAAATGCTTATTTATCTTACTCTGAACTTAAAACCAAACTCACAAAGACACCACAGAGCAATGACTTCAAGGATTCAAGGAGGGATTTTTCTCTGTGTGTGTGTATGGGGAATGAGGTGCTGCTGTGGTGCTTGAGTGGATAACAAACTGGCTCTGTTATTGAAGACAAGTGCTTATAAAAGAATTCTCTTCAGAGCAGAGGGGAAAATATTAACAGTGTGCTATGAAGATCAGTACCAGACCACTTTTGTTTCATTTATTTAATCAGTGACCCCAGAAAAACAATATGCAAGGAGAAAGAAAACCTGCTGATTGTAGAAAACAGGGGTTGCACAGAATGGCACAGGGAGGGAGAGAAAGCTCAGCACAAATTGCTGAGACAAAACAGTTTAGGGTAAGGAAATGAACAAGCACAAATCCTGGGGATTCAAACCAAGAAATAGAGTATTTGTAAAACAGTGTTTTCAATCATATGGTAGAGAGATTAAAGCAATCCTTCCATTTTGCAGATTTGTGACTATGGTACATCTTCTTACTGTAGTTTTGACGGTACCAGGCAAAAAGTGACCAAATATATGGAGGAGTCTGACAACAGTGTTCACAAACAGAATGTTTCTGCAGATGGGAAAAGAGTATGTGCTCCTTTATCACTCATGGGAGGAAAAGAATGCAAAAAACCCCCAGGCTGCAGCAAGAAATCTGGTTTGTTTGGGTTTTTTTAAAGATCAATAAAATGTCTAATAATGAAGAATAGACAATGTTGCTAATATTCTAGTATTTAATACAGTACCATAGTTAGAAGTGTGCCAGCTGTAGTCTCAATTTAATGTTTTCAGGTGTATCAACAATTGAAATGTCCTTCACATTTCCATATAAGACTAACCCATTGATTGTTCCTTTACTTCTTCAGTAAAATCCAGAAATTATAAGATATGGCAGACTTGGGAAAGAATACAACATATACAGTAGCTTCAAAAAACCACAGTCACTGTAATATAAACCCTACTGCAAAAGCTTGTTAATATATCCTGTACTGTATATACTGTACAGGAATAGCATGAGATCAGCAAAAATAATTTTGAGTAAGACAGTTCCAGGATCGGATCCTGAAATCCTATTTACTGATGGATGTTTTTTTTCTTACTAGTTGTCAGAATTAGTACATTTCTCGAAGATATTCCTGAAGCTATCAGGGCTCCTGTAATTACCATTGATGTATGTTAAGATGTATGCTTAGTGAGTTGGCTCACTGGAAAAGGCAAGACAAATATTGGATCATACTAAATTCTCTGTGCTTTTTTTCTTGACAAAATGCAAGATCTTAACACTTTTTTTGCTTAACATGCAGGCCTGTTAGAAAGACTTTTTTTTCAAGCAGAAATCTGTAATTCCTAGAAGCTGCTCTTTACGCCAGTTATAATTTTGCCCATTGTTTTTAATTGCATTCACCAGAAATACCAAGGTATCTGTTCCTGCCCACAGAATTAATCAGGCAAACACTTGTTTTCAAAGCTTATCATAAATATCTATTAACCCATTAAACCCATTTTTTTCCCCTTAGAAGAATTTCAGCGCATCACCTCACTGTGCTCTACTGAGTACCTATACATAAAAATGAAACCTCTTTTAATGTAGAAATGTCTCAAAGTCAAGGGTCCAATTCATTACAAATGTTTTGCCAAGGTTTAAACTTTTTAATTTACAGAGCCACCAAAGTGTTGATTACATTCTTAATGCTTATTGGATAGATAATTTACGTGCAGAGCACATGGGTTTTTTTGTATGTGCTGTGTTTAACACTATTCTGGAAGTGTCTTCCAAGAAAGACAAGAGCTCCCATTCTGGTAGGTATAAACAAATCTGATATGCCCAGTAATTAATTTTTATCTTTTGTTTGAAAGAACACATTAGAAAAACAGGAAGCCACTGCAAAAGGAAAAAGATGTAATTTTGGGACTGATGAATGCACAAAATGGCAAGGCCAAACACGTGGACATTTATCACTCTATTATTAATATTATCCCATCACGAAAGGTATTATAGTAGCATCGCCATAGTGGTTTTCACAGTTCCCTGGAGCATATCGCACACACTAGATTCTGAAAGCAAAGCTAGCAGAATTTCACGAGAGCACAGCCTGGCATCATAGCATGCCACGCAGCCAAAGAGAAACCACATTACATCTCAATTAAATAAAGATAAAGAGGATGTGATGTGAAATTCCAAAGTTCAAAGTTTTGCTTATTTTATTTAAAATGCAGTGTAACATGAAAACTAATGCCCCAGAGAAATATCAAGAAAAGCAGGTGTTATAGTTTTCAAGGGAATCCTACTAATGGTGATAATGAAAGTATCTAATCTAATAATAGCATTTTCTGACATACAGTCATTCAGCAAACCTTTTAATAGACTATAACAAATATTATCCTGACAAATCTAGTTACACTAGATTGTAGTTTTATAGAAATATGGATAAGTTTTGTAATACATTATATTTGCATTATCATTTCTGTAAAAATTAAGGTTCCTGCTTGGCAAGGCAGGTGAGTCCACTCCCAGCCTCCCCACCCTTCCCAGTTGCCCTTGCCCAGTAGGTGTGGGGCTCTGGAAGCTGAGGGACAAACAAATGACGGTGTTTCTCAAAATTAAGTGGAAGACCCCCTCCCTTCCTGTCACCAAGCAAAAAGAGGGGACCTAAGAGACAAGGGGGAATAGAGAGAGGTCCCTCCTTGGAGAGGCAAGTGACAACCTTCTCAGTCCCCTCACCTTTCCAGCTGCCTTTGCACAGAGGGTATGGGGCTTTGGGACTTTAGGACCAGGCAAATGAAGATGGAGAAAAGGATCCATCCAGTGAGTTGCTCACAGCTTGTCACTCACTTGTCTCATGACCTCTTCAGTTAAGAAGAAAAGGAGGGTAACTGTAGTAGATGGCTCTCTCCTGAGGGGAACAGAAGGGCCCATTTGTCAACCACACCCATCCCACAGGGAAGTCTGCTGCCTCCCTGGGGCTTGGGTTAGAGACCTTAAGGAAGCTCTCTGCTCTCATGAAGCCATCTGATTATTACCCCTTGTTAGTGATTCAGGCTGGTAATGATGAGGTTGCAGAGAGAAGGGCAAAGGCAATTAAGAAGGACTTCAAGGAATTGGGGTGATTAGTTGAAGGCTCGGGTGTGCAGGTGGTGTTTTCATCAATCCCTCAAATGGAAGGGAAAAACACTAAAGGAGGGTTGAAAACACACCTGATTAGCACATGGCTCAGGGACTGGTACCACTGTTGGAAGTTTGGGTTCTTTGATCATGGGGAAGCTTATATGGTGCCTGGCCTGCTGGTGGCAGATGGTGTACATCTGTCTCAAAGGGGGAAAAGGATTCTTGCCCAGGAGTTGGTGGGGCTCATTGAGAGGGCTTTAAACTAGGCTCAAAGGGGGAAGGGGATAAATCCAGGCTCACTTGAGAAGAGTGCAAGGATGGCCATCAATCTGCCATTCCACCTGAGGTAGATAAGGGTGGTATATGCAACAATAAAAACACAGGGCTCACTAATGGGTTAGTAACACAGCAGTGTCCGGGAAACTAGAATTGAAAGGGGAAGGGAATAAAGCCTGGCCCACCAGTAATGAGCCTAGGGGTAAAGGACAAAGGATGGGGGTAAAATCAGAAGCCCAGATCAAGTGCATCTATAATAATGCACATAGCATGGTCAACAAGCAGGATGAGCTGGAGGCCATTGTCCAGCAGGACGGCTATGACGTAGTTGCCATCACGGAAACATGGTGGGATGACTGTCAGGACTGGAATGCTGTGATGAGTGTATATAAGCTCTTCAGAAGGGATAGACAAGGAGAGAGAGGCTGGGGTGTGGCCCTATATGTTAGGGAGTTTTTTGAGTGTATAGAACTTGATTTCAATGATGATAAAGTTGAGTGTTCATGGCTAAGGATGAAAAGGAAGGCAAATAAGGAAGATACTGGGTTGGGAGCCTGCTGTAGACCACCCAACTAAGATGAGCAGGCAGTTGAAATATTCTATAAACAGCTGGCTGAAGTCTCACAATCGCCAGCCCTTGTTCTGGCTGGGGACTTAAACCTACCAAACATCTGCTGGAAATAAAACACAGCAGAGAGCAGACAGACTAGGAGGTAGATAACTTCCTGTCACAACTGGTAGATGAGCCTACCAGGGAAGGTGCATTGCTAGACCTCCTGTTCACAAATAGAGAAGAACTAGTGGGAGATGTGATGGTCAGAAGCCGTCTTGGGCTTAGTGCTCATGAGTTGGTTAAGTTCTCGATTCTTAGTGATGTGAAGAGGGCAGTGAGTAGAACCTCCACCTTGGATTTCAATCTTTAGGAAATCTTAAAGGCCCAGGAGAGGGCTATACCCATGTGCTGTTAAGATTAAAGGGCAGGGAAAATGGCCAGCCTGGTTGAATAGGGAGCTTTTGATGGGACTTAGGAAGAAAAGGAGGAGTTACCACCTTTGGAAGAAGGGCAAGGCAACCTAGGAGGAGTATGGAGATCTTGTCAGGTTATACAGAGAGTAAATCAAGAAGGCAAAAGCCCAGCTGGAATCCAACTTGGCCACCGACATAAAGGACAACAAAAAATTTTCTACAAGTACATCAACAATAAAAGGAGAACCAGGGAGAATCTCCATCCCTTACTGGATGTGAGGGGGAACATTGCAACCAAGGATGAGGAAAAGGCTGAGATACTTAATGTTCTCTTTGCCTCTGTCTTTAATGCACAGACCAACTGCTCCCAGGATGTTCAGCTTCCTGAGCTTGAAGATAAGGATGGAGAAGAATACAACCCCCCCATAATCCATGAAGAAGTTGTTAATCTGCTTCTGCACCTAGACACTCATAAGTCTATGGGGTCGGATGGCATTCACCCAAGGGTACTTTGGGAACTGACAGAAGAGTTCACGAAGCCTCTCTCCATCATTTTTCAACAGTCCTGGTCAACAAGGGAGGTACCAGATGACTGGAGGGTGGCTAATGTGACACCTATCTACAAGAAAGGCCAGAAGGAGGATCCAGGGAACTACAGGCCCGTCAGCCTGACTTCAGTACCAGGAAAGATTATGGAGAGGATTATCTTGAGTGAGCTCTCACGGCAACTGCAAGACAGCCAAGGGATCAGGGCCAGCCAGGTTTATGAAAGGAAGGTCTTGCTTAACCAACCCAATCTTTTTTTTATGACCATGGGGCTCACCTTTTGGATGGGAGGAAGGCTGTGGATGTTGTCTACCTGGACTTTAGTAAGGCCTTTGACACAGTCTCTCACAGCATTCTCCTGGGGAAACTGGCAAAACATGGTATAGATGAATGAACTCTTTGCTGGGTTAAAAACTGGCTGGATGGCCGTTCCCAGAGAGTTGTGATTCATGGGGTGAAATGGAGCTGGCTGCCGGTCACCAGTGATGTCCCTCAGGGCTCAGTTTTGGGACCGGTCTTGTTTGGAAGTTTTGGCGATGACCTGGACATGGGGATTGAGAGCACCCTCAGTAAGTTTGCAGATGACACCAAATTGTGTGGGAGTGTTGATCTGCTAGAGGGCAGGAAAGCTCTACAGAGGGACCTGGACAGATTGGATCAATAGGCCGAGGCCAATTGTATGAGGTACAACAAGGCCAAGTGCCAGGTCCTGCATTTCAGTCACAACAACCCCACGTGATGCTACAAGCTTGGAGATGAGTAGTTGGAAAGCTGTCTGGCAGAAAAGGACCTGGGGGTGCTGGTGTCTTAATATGAGTCAGCAATGTGCCCAGGCAGGCAAGAAGGCCAGCAGAATCCTGGCTTGTATCAGAAATAGTGTGGTCAGCAGGAGAAGGGAAGTTATTGTGCCCTTGTACTCAGCCCTTGTGAGGCTTCATCTCAAATACTGTGTTCAGTTCTGGGCCCCTCATTATAGGAAAGACATTGAGATGCTGGAACATGTCCAGAGGAGAGCTACCAAGCTCATGAGGGGTTTAGAGAACAAGTTGTATGAGGAGAGGCTGAGGGAGCTGGTTATGTTTAGTTTGGAGAAGAGGAGGCTGAGGGGGGAACCTCATTGCCCTCTACAACTACCTGAAAGGAGGTTGCAGAGGTGGGTGTGGGCCACTTCTCCTTAGTAACTACTGACAGAATCAGAGGAAATGGTCTGAAGTTGTGGCAGGGGAGGTTTAGGTGAGATATTAGGAAGAAATGCTTTACAGAAAAAGTGGTGAGACACTGGAACAGCCTTCCCAGGGAGGAAGTCATTCTGTTATTTATATTGTATTGTTTTTTTAGTTAAAGTGTGTAGCTAGTTCAGAGCACAACAAATCAGATAAGGCAATCTATGCTTCATATATTCTGAAAAAATTAACAACAAACTCTTATACTGACAATTTTAGTCTTCTGTAATTTAATTTATAATTTCCATTTCCTTTGTTTATATGCTCTGTATCTTCTAACACTATGGATAGTTATTAAAACCCAGGAATATTTGAATGAAAAACTTAGTGTCATCATCTATTTTCATGCACTATAGTGGAAGTGTAAAATCAGGGTCCTTTTCAAACAAGAAAAGAAGTGAAAGAGATGCATCTTACTATGAATTCTGCATATCATCAGTCTCCTGCCCCTGAAATTACTTCTAGTTAGAGTAACATATTTCATGCATTTTCAAATAAAAAAAGTGTTACCATATCTTAATTCAGAATTGTACACATTCAAGTCAGAAATCAATGGAATTTTGAAAAGTCTAAGTGATAATTTTTGATGTTAGCAATAATTTGCTTCACAGCAGTTCAATAAAAGCTTTTGCACTGAGCTTCATAAACCAGACTTTCTCTTTGTATTATAATGTCTGCTTTCAGGGAATTCCTGAATATTTGTCAAAAAGTAAACTAAATTTGTAAATCTGTTAAGTATTAAAAGTACAATTCATTTAAATACAACTTTTCAACAGATGCTTTATAATTATAAGTAGTCAGGGTTCATATGCACCAAGAAGGAAATAATAATAAACAGAAGTTAAAATTCTTGTTATACAATGATTCCACTTGATAATAAAGATGCTAAACATTTATCTTGTTTTGAAACAGAAAACACTGTTCTATCTAACATTCCATCCCTAGACAATGTAAATTTTGTGGTCACAGAATTCCGTAAGTTTCAATAAGGCCAAACGCTGGGTCCTGCACTTTGGGCACAACAATCCCCAGGAGCACTCCCAGCTTGGGAAGGAGTGGCTGGAGAGCTGCCAGCCAGAGAAGGACCTGGGGTTTTTGACTGATAGCCAGATGAACACAAGCCAGCAGTGTGCCCAGGTGGCCAAGAAGGCCAACAGCATCCTGGCCTGTACACTACACTACTAGTGTCGTCAGCAGGAGCAGGGAGGTGATCATTCCTCTATACTAAGCTTTGGTGAGACTGCACCTTAAATACTGTGTCCAGTTTTGGGCCCCTCTCTACAGGAAGGTCACTGAGGTGCTGGAGAGGGTACAGAGGCAGGCTACTAAGCTAGTAAAGGGTTTGGAGCATGTGTCTTATGAAGAAAGGCTGAAGGATATGGGGCTTTTTAGCCTTGAGAAAAGAAGGCTGAGAGGAGACCTTATTGCTCTGTACAACTACCTAAAGAGAAGTTGTAGCAAGTCAGGAGTTGGTCTGTTCTCCCTTGTGACAAGCAATAGAACAGGAGGAAATGGCCTGAAGTTGAACCAGGGGAGGTTCAGGATGAATAGTAGGAAGAATTTCTTTACTGAAAGGGTTGTCAGGCATTGGAATAGCCTGTCCATGGAGGTGGTGGAGTCACCATCTTTGGAGGTGTTTAAGATCTGGGTAAAAGTTGTGCTTAGGAACATGGTTTAGTGGTCTTGATAGGGCTAGGACTTTATGATCTTGAAGGTCTCTTCCAGCCAAAACTGTTCTAAGATTCTATGATTCTATATATAGCACATTTAGATATCCATCTAGTCTTAAAATATGATAAAACTTCCTACAGCTAATGAAACATTAAAAAAATTGTATGACAAGAAACAGAAAAAAGGAACACAGGCACCGTAGTTGCAATCCAAGTGACCCATTGCAAAGTTTATGCAGAACCAGTATTTTCAAGAAAAATACAGAATAACTTTGTAATACAAAGTGTATTCTTCTGCTGCATTCAAAAAGTACACACCAAGACATGCAGGCTATGTAGTACTACAGTCATGAACTGTAGATTTTCTAATTTGTTAAATTTATTCTTAGGCAAACAATGGATTATTATATTAAATGCATAAAATAAATATTTTTTTAAATTCCACTCTAAAATATGCTAAAATCTGTTCTAAAATCTTCCCTGCCAAGTACTGACAAAATGTCTGTGGGCTTTCTCTTAGTTGTCCAAGACCTTTTACTGTTATTCAATGACAAGATTGCCTTCTGTGGGACTCCTTTTTCAGTAGGACTGACCACTGGTTTTCTGCCACCAAAGATCACTGCTATCATCAAGCCTGTTGGCACTTGCCAACTCATGTGTATCTTGTCACAGATGTGGATAAGATATTATGTAATTATACTTCCTATTACATTAGTCCAAGTGCATAATAAAATGAAGTCTGGTTATTTTTTTGTTTCCAGATTTGCTTTATATCCATCTCGGGGAAGACATTATGTGTGGTTCATAAACAAAATTGCAATTGAGGCATGAGCTAGCATATTTATAGAATTATACTGTGTAACAAATTAGGCACTAAATTAAAGTTTGGACATGGCAGTTTCCCTTGTGATGGCAAGTATGTGATGGTAAACATTAATCCTTAATCAGACTATACAAATATACTACGATCATTAAAAACATTAGACACTTTCTGTCACAGAAATAAAGAAAACTTTCCTAAACTTAGAGCATGATAGAGCATCAGATGAGGGACCATATATCAGGTCATAACAAATCAGTTTCTCTTCATCTCCCTGTTCAAATAAGTTTGGGTTTTTTCCTCCTAGGTTTTTGGGAATAAAAATCTTGATTTCTAAATATTAATGTTAGCTTATGACATATTTCATTGTAAATGTATTTTAAATGATTAATTTTACATGTATTTAATGGATTTAATTCCATTAATGGTATTCCATTTAATTTTATTTCAATTGATGGAAAGAAGTACCAATAAAATGGAAGCTGAATAATATAATATATAGATTGCAAACATGAACAATATTGGAGATCTACATAAATTCATATAAATCATAATAAGCCATAAGCAAATAATGAATATTCTTAGCCTTGTAGAAATATTTTTCCTATGAATAAACCCCAGGTATTTCTGTAGGATTGATTAATA
>JANHGN010010807.1:18181-30357 GCA_024605025.1 Megaceryle maxima
ATTATCAAGTATAAAAAAAAATAGTTTTCTTTTAGTCCAAATCAAGCAAAAACAATAGTGAAAAACAATTCAGGAAAGGATTCATGTATTCCCTATACATGGCAAGTGTTCCATTTGCTGAAATACATAAACTATTTGGCAAATACTTGATAGAACTGTACCCAACTGGGATAAATCTGCGAGTAATATGGTTCAGGGAGAAGACCAGAAACATCATCCAAAGCCGACTGGTCAAAGAGAGGCTTTTTTTTTTTTTTTTTTTTTTTTAATGTCAACCTCAATGAGCTTTCGATTAAGCCCTTCAAACTGTATGATCAACCTAGCATGCTGTGCTCAAAGGTGAGCCACGAAAGTAAATGTATGCTATGCATAGAACAACCCAGGACCTTCAATTGGAAGTTTAATAGATTACAGATTAAAGAAATATTGATTTAAAAGGATGCTCTGAAGAAGTAATTACTAAAACATAATCTGAAACTCAAGCACATTCTGATGATCAACAATAACTATATTCAAGAAGATGTATACAACTCCAAATGTCTAATTAATGTCTATGTCAATACTAAGCATTGTCAGTAAAAGCACCAACTGTACTCAGCCAAATTCTGCAATAATCTCTAAAGACTTTCTGAAGTCAGGGGGACAGAACATAGACAAACACAAGTGATCTGAATGAAAAACTGAGCTCAGAAGTTACATATATGATATAATGGTACATGAATTATCCAGTGTGGCTGTCTTCATTTGTTCTATTCAATGAATATGGATTAGTAATAAACTATTGCTGCACTGGAAGTTAAAATGGATTATATGATGTGAACTTCTTATTGATCAAATTGCAGAAAATTACCTCAAAACTATTGGCATCATTATATGACTGGAATTAGTTGTTTTATTGTTGTTGTATCAATTTGTGTTAGATCTATCATTATAGATGTGCTCTTGTTGCTAGGACACAATTAGGATTAAAATGTTTCTGGTAACTCCACACATCTCATACCCAATAAGCATTCAAATTTCTTCCATTCTCCTGCATGAAGTACCTGATAGAAGAAAATGGCTGCATCTTACACAACTCACTTTTTTCAGCACAAAACTCACCATGAAATTGCAAATAATATGAAATGTAGTTACATATATTGCTGTTTACATAGCTTCAAAATGAGAAATCCGTATTTCATTTAGATGTGAATATTCTATAGAAAAATAACAAAACCAAATCCTTTGCTGTTGAAGAATCATGAGACATTAGTAAAAGTAAAAACCTCTGATTTGATAGCTCTGAGTGGCAGTAGCCATGCTGTACCATAAAATAATGTCAAATATATTAAAACACAATCACAAGAAAGAAATTAAAAAAAAAAAAACAAAAAAAAAAAAACCAAAACCACACAACAACACCAACCTGACTTAAAGCTCTGGCACCCTGGACAACTGAAAGAGGTTTAAATAGCACACTACACTGTATATATCATGAGCAAATAACCAGGGAAAAAAAGATTAAATTATCAAAATAGTTCCTTGTCACTGACAAAGCAGATACTAAGGCCCTTACTTCAAATAAACTTGAATAGAGCAGGAGAATTACAAAATTATATTATAAACATCCAAACAGCATAAACACACACAAAAAAAAAGTTGCAGTCACAATCTTTAAAAAGGTAGGGAATTATTATTTACAGCAAAAATAATAAATTAGTTCATCTTCTAGATAGTGGTCACTCTTAAAGGAACTAATTCATAACCAAAATCTGTGACAAAACACAAGAATACAAATCCTTGAGAAAGCAATCAGAAATCCATGGATAAATGAAGTTACCCATTTAAGAATGAAGCTTAAGTGTCAACAATCCTTTGATCTTATTGAAGCTACACTGCAGCAAATATTACTGGTTTGACATTTAAGAACAGCTACTCTGTTACAGTTTTAGTTTCATTTTCAAGAGCATCAGTGGATCAAGCACAGTAAGGATAGCAACCATAGTAACACTGATTCAAAATAAATATTGATATGTACAAAGAACTTTATTAAAAATAATATAAAATGGATAAAAGATAAAGTCAGTGTACAGACAATTCACATGACTCCCAGTGAACAAGGAAAGGGCACAGAGATTTCTATCTTCAGTCACAGGTGCAAAAAGTGGCCTTACTTCACATTAGAGGAAACAACTGCTATCTCAAAGTGAGCACACAGTACTTGCCAAAGTAAGCCTAGGAAGCATACAACCAAACCGAAGACCTGGTAGTCCAATTGACTAAAGGCATGATTAAATTGCACTGCACTACCAATGGGTTGTTTGCTAACTTTTGACACTGTATATGTCAAGATAGTGAAAACAAAATCACCATGAGATTATAATTTATGTCAAAGGCCTCTACAGCATTACAGATATACTTAGAGAAGAAGAAAAGACAACATAATTTGGTCCCAAGGTACCATCATCCATGCATCTAAAATCAAGAGATAGCAGAAGAATCTAAAGAGAAAGCCCCACCATAAGATGAAGTAGTGACTCCAGATGGACAAATTCTGATCTTTTTTTTTTTTTTTTTTACTATTGCTCCTAATCTCAGCAAGTTTAGGACTTTCAATACTCCATTTAAGAACACAATCTGCCTGTACTTTGTAAAACTTTTAACAGCAGGTTTCCATTTTCAAGTGCTGAATTTTGGAATGCCTCCTCACCAGCATCTCATTATATCCACTAATAAATTAACATTCCTCTAGAGAATGAAGTAGGGTTTTGATCAGGTCACTAGACTGTATCTTTAAAAACCTGACTGCAGAAATGTAAGCACTGTTATTTATGTTTATAGAGTAGTATTGAATCTGTGAATTTATGGCTCTAAGTAAATGTCAGTCACCAATCAATACTAGCATGATTTAAAAATGCCATTATAACTAAGACAGGAACTGTTGCAATGATGAACTGGTCAGCCAACAAGCTCCTGACCACAAATGTCTACAGTACAAGAACTGAGTTCAGAAAGTTTACCACCAGAACGGCTCAAGTTCTAATGCACTGTTCATCAAAAAGCACCTAGAACTGCAGAACTGCTAGAAGTTTCTTCTATGTTATTCAAGTATTGTAAATTAAACAGCTGGACCCTGTTTCAACCTGCTCTGAGCTCATTATATAAAATGGCACCATATGACTACTTGAGCATTCCCAGGCATGTCTCAAAGGTTAGGTGCTCAGAATCAGGTAATGCTGATTTGAAATAACAAAATCTTCTTGACTGCTTACAGGCCTGTCCTTTGTCAAAGGAGGGTCATAGTAGTTCTCTCTAAATTAAAACTGAAACCACCCTTCATTCTTTCACAACTAGTGAAATTTTGCAAAATAATAAAGTAAAAAGAGTAAGGACATGCAATTGTCAA
Organism: Megaceryle maxima; assembly: GCA_024605025.1. NCBI lineage: Eukaryota > Metazoa > Chordata > Aves > Coraciiformes > Cerylidae > Megaceryle > Megaceryle maxima. Next base: position 21,567 of record JANHGN010010807.1, read on the forward strand.
AGTTACAATAATATCAGACAAGATTTATTTTCAATGAAGTACGTTTATCAGCTCAACAAATCTAAGATCTTCCTCATGTCATTAAAATATTTTCCTTCATAAAAAGAGTTAAACTGCTACATTTGTTAAAATTTGGGATAGAAATAAATGCTGAAATGCTGTAATATTTGTGGAGACAATAGTAATTTTTCACTTAGCTCTAATAACAGGGTTCACACAAAACAAGTAAATACAATTGAGGGCAAAGTCATCCCAATTCAGGCAACTGTAGAGAATACTGAAGGATTTGTTTAAAACTAGGCACCAAAACTCTATTCCTAACTCAAGTGAGGACTGCAGTTCAGTCCTGAAGAAAGAGAAAGAACCTATAGATACAGAGAGAATGACCACATAATTTTATTCAATTCCTTAGAAACAAAATAAAAATACAAAGCCTATATTCTAGAATAGGTGAACAATTATCTGCATGTTCAGTCCCATAACTTCCTTACCATCGCAGTGGAATTCTTTGTGATGATATTTTATCCAGGATTTTCCTCAGTCTGTGGCACTTAGCTCCTGTTCCAAAATTTCAACACTGGAAACTCTCATGCACCTTTTGGAAGTACTGTTAGAAGAAAAATAAAAAAACCAACCCCAACATTGTTTTTTGTGGTGTTCTGTGTAATCTGTCGGGTTTCGCCCCTAAACATAAATTTGAGAATTGCACAGAGAAGCTGTGAAATCTCCATTCTTGGAGCTATTCAGAAGCTATCTGGACACGGTCTTGAGCAATCTGATCTAGGTGGCCTGCTTGTGCAGGAGAGTTGGACAAGATGACCTCCAGAGACCCCTTGCAACCTCAATCATTCTGTGAACAATAGTATTTCCCCCTCTCATTCATAGGGGAGGGACAACAGTGATTATTTCATGTACCTTACAGGGTTTGAGATTACCTCAACCTCAGTTACGGGCTCCCATGGAGCAGAAATGTCTAGCAGCTCTCTGTGGGACTCACTCTCTGAGTCATAACCCACCTGGAAGGGCAGGAAGCCTCATTGCCCAGGGTTCATTCCACCACAAGCAGCCTGGCTGAAGAGAGGGCAGTCTGTCTAAGGCCCAGGTCACCAGGCACCTTCAGAGAGACAAGGCAGGTACAAAGTCCAATCAAGAAAAACTCAAGGTCAGGAACAAGGTTCAAGAGGGAGCTGCAACTTACTTCCCCTCTATCACAGCTCAGGTCTGAGCTTAAGTGGGCAGGGTGTGTCTGAGCTCCCAGATGAGGCTGGGTAGGGTCAGTAAGGCAGTAAGTTTAAATGGATTTTTGAACTTTACTGTGTTTTTTCTTCATTATTTAGGTCCAGTGTTCTTGGGCAAATACACAGTATTGAGGTTCTGCATTAGAAGTGAGAATATGATTATTGATAAATTAGATATAAATGTGATCAAAAAGGTAAACAGTTTTACCATTTTTGATTTCTTGATATTAAGAATGGGTCCAGTAAGACATAGATATTCTATGTTATTTAAGAAAAGGCTAATAGAGTTCCTGTATTCTCACAAGTGGAATATCATCCTGATTATCACCTCTTGCAAACCACACCATCTTTGTGGTAAGGATGAATTTTCTGAGAAATAAAGGCTCAGGTACTATGACTCGGGTTTATTTACATATATATTTTTTTAATCATGAGAACTCTGCACTGTATCAGCTTCTTTTGTCAAATAAGACTTTCAGGTTTTCATGATTTTTAAAAGTGGATGAGCATTTTCCAAGGCAACTATTCTGGACCAAAAATAATGCAGCTGAGAGCAGTAGGACTCTTGTGCCATGCTTCTTAAAAAAAAACAAAACAAAACACCCCCCCAAAAAAAAACAAACAAACAAACAAACAAAAAAAAAAAAAAAAAAAAAAAAACCAAAAACCCAAAACCCCAAACCAAACAAGCAATAAAAAAAAAAAAAAGAAAAAGGCAAAACAACTACATTTTTAAAATATTTTGTGTAGTCAGATCAACAATTACCATTCTAATTCCTCCCCAGTCATGTTCCCTGGTCAATGAATTGTGTATTTCTATAATGCTCCTTTAGTTTGATTAGAGTTATCACTGCAGGACTACATTAATAGTTGGTATTTCATATTTCAAACCATAATACATTAAAGAGCTTGTATTTTCAAGCAAACAGCCATGCCACTTAACTAGTATAAATAACAGGCCCTGCTGTGATCTGAACAGTGTGTATTCAGCAAAGGTCCCACTTCTGGCAGATTTTCCTTAGCATTTCCACTAATGCTGGGGGATTTAGTTTTGCTATTCTGTGCTGCATGCTTTTAAAGAGGAAGTTTCCAGTTATTTTTTGTCTGTATTGTAAAGCTGTTACATAAAATGTTTAAATATAAAACATTATGATATGTGGTACTTATTCATATTTAATCCTAATAGTATAATTTCTTTGCCTCAACACTACTGACAGGATTACTCAACTGTGTGTTTTGGGTCTTTATGTCATGTTTTATTCAAAACTTTAGCAATTAAAAAAGGTCAGCAACACAATTAGGTGCTTGTTCCCACTTTGCAATAACCTTCAACTTTAGGAAACCTCCCACAAACTTCAGGATCATATCCTGATTCATATGTTATACACTGAGGAAATTACCACATATTATCAACTTAAGATCTCTGAGAAATTCTGCATTCTGGAAAATGATGCGGTTGAACAGATGTCTTCCTTATGGGAATGTATTATTTTTAAGATTGAAATACAAGCCCTTGTAAAAATTTAAACTTAACTTGATTTTAAAAGTTTAACCTAATGAAGATATGCATGACTTATCACCCCAATCAACAGAGTTTTTTTCTTGTAGGTCAAGAAATAGGAACTTAAGCCAAAATTTTATAACTTTTGCAACTAATCTATTACAATTCTAGACCAAATGTTCCAATGTGCAGTGGAGTTAAAGATGACAAAAGCAGAAGATCCCACAGAAAATTCCAGATTTCCAGGCCCCATTAATTGCTCTTTATTTAACTTCAAGAAATAACTACAATGACATTCTGCAAGTTGTGCTTACACAGAACAGAAAATTCAAAATTGCAATTATATAACCAGATCTCTCCATTTATCCTAAGGTATAAAGCAATAATTATCAATGTGGCTGTGATGTATAAGCACTTTGGAATAACAGCCTCTATAAAATAGAGCACATCATTGACATTCCTTTAAAAGTGTAATTAGACCTAACCAAAATAATTTTTTACTGACCATTTTTTTCTAAATGTCAGTGCAACTTGCTGTGTGTTTCTCAAAGGAAATTAAGACTTTTGCAGGAAAACAGCATGTGCTAAAAGGAAGCAGGAAAGGCTATTCCTTCTCTGCTTCTATTATACAAGAGATACATTCTCTCTCTTATACTAAAAAACTGGTCCTTGAAAGAAACTTTTGAGTCCTATTACAGTAAAAAACAGTAGTTAAAAATAATATTTCAGTAAGCCCTTCTGGATTGTTCCCTCAGTTATTCCTTGCTCAAATGCTTTATATGGTATCCATGAAAACACACAAGCCCAAAACCACAGCTGTTTCCTTTTTGGAACCATAACTCAAGCGTACTTACCCTCCAGGAAGCACTAAAATATTCTAAGCACAATAATAAAACTTTCTTCAAAAATTATAATTCAGATTCATTTCTGAGATATCCTACACCTGTGGAGGAACAATACCATATACCAGTACAGGTTAGGGGTAGACCCACTGGAAAGCAGTCCCATTGAGACAGACCTTGGCATCCTGGTGGGCGATGTTACCCATGGAACAGCAATGTGCCCTTGTAGCCAGGAAGGCCAATGGTATCCTGGGGTGCATAAAGAAAAGTGTGGCCAGCAGGTTGAGGGAGGTTCTCCTCCCTCTCTACTCTGCACTAATGAGACCACATTTGGAGTATTGTGTTCAGTTCTGGTCTCCCCAGTTCAAGAGGGAAAGGGAAATACTAGAAAGAGTCCAAGGGAGAGCTACAAATATGATGAAGGGACAGGAACATCTCTCTTACAAGGAAAGGCTGAGACCCCTGGGACTGTTTAGCCTGGAAAAGAGAAGACTGAGAGGGGATCTTACTGATGTTTACAAATATCTGAAGGGTGGGTGTCAAAAAGAAGGGGCCAGTCTCTTTTCAATGGTGCCCTGTGATAGGATGAGAGGTAATGGTAGTAAGGTGAAATAGGGGAAGTTCCACCTCAACATGAGAAAAAACTTTACTGTGAGAGTGACAGAGCACTGGAACAGGCTGCCCAGAGAGATTGTGGAGTCTCCTTCTCTAGAGACTTTCAAGACCTGTCTGGATCTGATACTGTGTGGCATGCCCTGGGTGTTCCTGTGCTGACAGGGGAGGTTGGACTCAAAGATCTCCAGGGGCCCATTCCAACCCCTACCATTCTATGATTCTGTGATTCTATGATTCTAAAGTAAAATAAAGCTTTGGGAACTACTACTGACTTGTTTCTACAAAAGATGGTTACAATGAAGTCTTGACCAGGTTGAAGTGCACTAAGTGTAATCATGTAAATAGTATCTCTGTACAACACAGTAATAAATATACAGCTGAAAACTTTCATTTAGAAAAAGAAATAATTTCATCTTATAACCTGTTCAACATTCAGAACTGTATACATGGAATAAAGATTAAGAAAAGTACAATTAGAATAAGAGTCATGTACTGCACCACTAGATTTTATTTTCTTGTTGATATTTTCTTGACAATATGGCCATCCCATATCTTATTAACAGAATCCTTTATTGGGCCAAACCACAAAAAAACCCACAGTTTGTATCAGAAATAGTGTGGCCAGCAGGACTACGGAAGCAATTGTGCCCCTGTACTCAACACTGGTGATGCTGCACTTTTAATACTGGGTCCAGTTTTAGGCCCCTCACTACAAGAAGGATATCAAGGTGCTGGAGTGTGTCCAAAGGGCAATGATGCTGGTGAAGGATCTAGTGAACAAGTCTTATGAAGACCAGCTGAGGGAACTGATCTTGTTTAGTTTGGAAAAAAGTAGGCTCAGGAGAGACCTTATCACTCTCTACAACTACCTGGAAGGAGGTTGGAGCAAGCTGGGGGTCAGGCTCTTCTCCCAAGTAACAAGTAATATGACAAGAGGAAATGGCCTCAAGTCGCACCAGGGGATGCTTAGTTTGCATCTTAAGAAAAATTTCTTCACTAAAAGGGTTGTCAAGCCCTGGAAAAGGCTGTCCAGGGAAGTGGTAGAGTCACCATCCTGGAGGTATTTAAAAGTCATGTAGATGTGGCACTTAAGGACATGATTTAGTGGTGGACTTGGCACTGTTAGATTAACAGTTGGAATTAATGATCTTAAATGTCTTTTTCAGCCTAAACTATTGTATGATTCTATATGATTTTCTTGGAGTTTAAGCTTCAGTAAGACAAAATTTTATTTAAAAAAAAAACTAAACTGTTTGGTTTGGTTTGGTTTGGTTTTGATTGGTTGGTTGGTTGGTTTGGTTTGGTCTTTTTGCTATGGTAGAAGATATCTTCCAACTGACATTCAAATAGTTTCACCTTTAATAGGTCTTTGTATTTTACATTGAAAATCCTAACTACTGTATTCACTGTATGACTGAAAATAGTTATTATTTTAATTGTCCTCAGTCTAATGCCAATAGACTCAGGGCAGTTGCCTCTATTCTTATAAGATCTATAAAAGTCTCTTAAAAGGACAAGAAAAATTTCATGAAAACCAATATAACATTCAAATTGCACATTCAAATGATATGATATTTTATGATAAATTAACAAGGATATTTTTGAAACTTATAAATCATGACGATAAAGCTTTACAGGTACTGTTGCACTCTTACAAAACATATTCAAGCTCTTCCTCAAAAAATAAAACTATATGAACCTCAGAAGAGAAAATCATTCAAAGCTTGCTTTACTGCAGTATACTGTGTAACATCTGTACAAAAATTCCTCCACTTATCAGCAAGCACCCCTTCAGTAAGGGGATTAACAGGAAAGGCTCTTCACTTCCATTCATGAGTTGAAATGAATTTAGAAGTTAATCTTTTACTGAATTCTCTTTAATGAGATTTCTGCTAAATGCTGCAGATTGCATTTCCATTACCCAGACTGAAGAAAATTTGTACTTCTTCCATGCTCACTAAAAGATGAGCTGCCACCTCCTGCCCCCAGACCAAGGGAAAAAAGCTGTATCTAATTCAAACCTGTCTATGGAGTAGACAGGTACACTTTCCTTCACAACTGTGTTCTCTTCTAAGGCAGGCATCAGAATGGTTACCAGATGCCTGCACATAGATTCATTGGTGCATTTGCTTCAAAACAGAGCTATGAATAACAGCAAGGAGGCGATCCAAGGGAAAGGTTGATCACCCAGAGTTTCTGATACCTACCTTTTCCACATTAGATTGGGGTTTTGTTTTGCGGGGGTTTGCTTGTTTAATTGACTGGTTGATTTTATTTGTTGTTTTTCACTAATATTTAAGTTGTATCAACATTCACAAAGTTCTTCAGAGTAAGAAACAGAGGGAAGATGAGCAAAAACATCAGTTAATAGAGATATGTTTTCATGTTCCTAGCTACATATGCTGTGTGGAAAAGGATCTCAGATGGCCACTACTCTCTATACAGCTGCAGATCAGAACAGGAAGAAAGGAAATAAATCTATAGGAGTGCTAGTACATATGACATGCCTGTAGCTGGACTTATTTCTTACAACTATTTCAGTTTAAGTATGCTGAACAGATAGTAAAAATCATTACATTAATTGTTACTGCAATAGTTATATTCATAGAATAGTATTTTTTATTCTGATCATAGCAAGGCCTTATGATGAACATTTGTGTGCATAAGGATACAAGAAACTTAGCACAGAAATAAGTTAAAGTAATGGTTGTAAAATGTGACTAGTTGATAGAACTGAGTAAAAGTGAGATGCAAAAAATTGTATTGCAGTGGCTGAAGTAAAACAAAGACTGCTACCTATGGAGGCATACCCGTAACATCTGGTTACATATCTAATTAAGCACATACTCTAAAAAAAATTTATCACTAATACCTGTTTTCAAATTGCCAGACCGGGTTTCTATAAATATGGTGGTTAAACAGAAATGTTAACAACTCAAGGCAGGAGGGCACTAGAAGAAAGTACCAACAAAACAGAGGAAACATGAGATGGCAGGAATTATGATTTTATTTTGATTGGTTAGTTTTTCTTTTTCTTGTTATGAAAACTTTTAACATGATATAGTAACTAGAATTGTGCTTTTTATTTAAGAACATCAGCAGTAGTGGACAAAAGACTGGATCTTTCTTATATCTCAGTGAAATTCATTACTTCATTTTAAAGTTGGTGCTTTTAACTAGAACTGTCAAATAAATAAATCCTATGCAATTCAGTAGAAGCTTCAACCCTAAAACAGAACAAAGCAAGTGAAATGCAATGTAATGCATGACAATAAACTCCATCTCTCCCAGAAGATATCAGCACTGATTCCCCTTTCTGCACAGGGTAATCTCTACTGTTCAGGGTTACTTTTCTAATCACACAGAACCTATTCAGTGTGGATGTAACGTGAGTCACTCTTTGACGTTTCTCCTAGAGAAAGTTTCTTACCTAGAGAAAAGCTAAGTCAAACCTAATGTGTTCTCTAACAGTTTTGACTAAGATGACATATTCCATAGTTTCATATGTGTAATTCACATGTAAGAATTAGACAGTAGCAAACCCAATAATGGGGCCTATTTTTTTTTACCACCTTTAAAGAATCTGAAGCATGAGTATAATTAACATTAAAAATGGCTTAGTTTTCAGCACTCTTATTTCCTTGATTAGGATGAGATAAAACAAAATGTCTCAGTCTCTCTTTAGTTTCAACACAACTGTTATTATAAATTTCATCTCATATAAAAGAGTATAACCATAACCAGGAAAAAAACAAAACAAAACCAAAAACAAAACAGCATACTTAGATTCTGGAGATGATTGCCAAAGAAAAATTTGTTCCCTACCAACATATGACAGTAAATGAATTGGAAGGAAAAATATTTTTGAGGAAATAATATCCATACAGAAATTCGTGTGGGAACTTTACTAAGTGACCTAACTGAAACCATTTGGAGCATATCCTAGGATCAGTTTTGCTTTTCCAAATCTTAAGAAAATTGAAAGTAAAAGTAAACCAAACATTTAAAATACAGACAAGTTATTTTAAAAGATGTATACAAGGAGGAAGAGCAAATGAGTGAATAAACTTGCCACTTAATTAAAATGAAAGAACAAATGCTATGTAAAATAGGAAGACCTTATAAAAATACAGGTAAAATATATCACAGAACACTGGAAAATATATATTCCAAAATGCTGAACTACTACAGAACTTCTACAGCTTCCTACTCATTTTTTTTCTTTGTTATTTGAATGGCAACTGATAGGCAGCAGAGTGAAATGACTGTTTATCATACAGCTCACCGTTACTGTCATGAGGGCAACATAAGGGTTCACATATGTCTACCTGTGAAAGTAATTTCAAAATACAGTCACACTGGCACAGTAAACAGGGAGTCATTTAGCCCACAATGCTTCAAAATAACATTTCAGTTATTGCATTCTCTGAAAAATTTCCTATCACTTGTTCAACAAAAAGCAAGAAAATGCAGCTCCAGTAATTCCTTAGATTTCACAGACTAAATTGTAATGAAAGCTGTCCTGGTTTGAGTGAAAACAGAACTAATTCTGTGCAGTGATTTTACTTTTCAGTTCAGTACTTCTAACTAACAGA
>JANHGN010010809.1:0-10135 GCA_024605025.1 Megaceryle maxima
TCAAAAAAGGAAAAAAAAAAAAAAAAAAAAAAAAAGAACAAATTTCAGCAAGAGGATTTTTTAAAACAATGATTTGTTAAATTCTGATTCTTATTTCAGTTTTCTATAGGGGAAAGAAATGTTCTGACTCACATCACTGCAGTTCTCATAGAGGATTTGCCTCGCCTATCGTCATTGTACAGTCTTGGCAGATCTAGCACATATTAAAAACTGTAAAGTACATTCCAACTGATAGAGACATCTACCTGCTCACAGTTTAATTTTTCACTATAATTTAACGCCGTTTCAGTTCCCTCTATGAAAAGCACTTTGCCCAATTTACCTGTATTGCACTAGCAGTTACTTTGTCATAATTTTATATTAACTCGCTCAGGAATACTCATTTAACTCCTTTTTCTTGTTATGGATGATATTGTTCACTTACATAATTTTGTATGCAAGAAGTATAGAAGGAGGCACCAAGTCCATAAAAACAACCTACCCTGAAATTACTGATGATGATGATGCTAACAAGAAGAAAAATTGCCCAAGTCACACTAATGAGAAGGACTTTGTCTTCTTTTTAAAGGTGCAGAACGTGTCATTACGTTGAAAATGGAAATTCCTGGATCTATGCCACCTCTTATTCAGGAAATGTTGGAGAACTCTGAAGGACATGAACCACTGACACCAACCTCAAATGGAAATACTGCAGAACACAGTCCTAGTATCTCGCCTAGTTCAGTGGATAACAGCAGTGTCAGTCAATCCCCTATGGTGCAATAAGACATTTTCCAGCTACTTCAGACATTCCTAATACCTTATGTACAGGGATGAAAAGCAAGAAAAACATTTTTACTGCTGCTTAGTTTCTGGACTTAATATATATCTATATATGTATATATATATAGATAAAAACTCAACAAGGACCAAGAAATTTTCATATGTATCGATATATACTCCTTGCTGTTTAAACTCTTTAAAACTAGAAAATGCAAACTTTTGAAACTCTAAATCAGCCATTTCATGCAAAAAATAGTTAAGCTTCTGTTTTCTCCTCTGAACATTCAAGACTGCATGGTGACAAGTCAGATCTCAAACTTTAAATCCCAGTTGCATTTCCGATGACTTTGTACATACAAACGTATGGCTGTGCTTTCTATACTGGATGTTTGGTGCTTTCCTTTTGTCTCTCATACCTAAAACGATCAAGACACCAACCACCTGAAATGGACTGCTGTACACATCCAGAAAAGGAAGTTTAAAGGATCGTCTGATTTACTTTGGTATGAAAACTTGTCTTTGATGCCCTCAATTTGCATCTCCTTCCTTGTAAAAAGTATACAAAAAATTCACTGCACTAGCAGAAAAAAAGACATCAGTATCAGCATCAACTGCCAGATCAGTTATTCAGGTGTCATTTGTTCCACTGTTAATGTCACTTTAAAATTTAAAGAAGGTTTCTTACCTGGCTGGTGACCTAGCTCCACAATTAACTACTCCATTACTCCAGTGATGATGATAGCCTCCAAGGCAGAAACACTTTTTAGTGTTACCATGTTTTGTTTACTTGTTCACAAGCCATTAGGGAAACTTCATGGGATGATAACCAGCTGACTCCTTCACAGCCTTTGGATTGGCGAGTCTGGGGGATTTCCTTTAGAATCGACTGCCAGGATGAGCTGGGTTATCCAGCTTTCCAGGTGCTAGGGAAGTACAGCTAGGACTTCCAGAAACACAAGGAGAGAATCTGCCTTCTTGGCCTTGCCTTGTTAAATCACCATGAAGCAGAGTGAAAACTGTGGTAGAATGGTTAACAGATTTAAAGTGTCAGTTTCTTAGGTTTCATTTAAAGCACTAGTGGATTTTTTTTTTTTATATATATATATATTCTAGCAAGTCTGTGATGTACTTTCACTGGCTCTGTTTGTACATTGAGATTGTTTAACAATGCTTTCTATGTTCATATACTGTTTACCTTTTTCCATGGAGTCTCCTGGCAAAGAATAAAATATATTTATTTTAAAAAAAACCCCCAACGGTGTGGAAGTTGTCCCTCTAGTCCAAATCTTACACACACACAGAACTTTTCCATTTTTTAATGTTTAAATTTAATTTCAAAAAACAGGTTTGCTGTTTGCAACTCTTGACAATTAATGTGCTTTAGCACAGCTGTCTAGAACATCTCTACAAGCCAGTCAGACAAATACATGACATTTCAATGAGTAAAAAAGAGCATAAAACTGTAGGTGTAAGAACAAAATGTTAAAATGCCTACACACAATAATAAAAACCATCAATTACATTATCACATAAAATAAGTCAAATGTACAAAAGTTTGCGACAGAAGGGACAAAAGGACAACACAAGATATTTTGTTGGAAAACATTTGTGTGCTCTTTGGGCACTTAATTAAACATATCAAAATCATCATCTTCATCAGACTCTGCAAAATATTTAACTTCTTTTCTAGCCCGGCCCGTCCGTGGCTTTGGGGCAGTTTCAGAGGCAAAGCCCGACTGAAATATTTCCACGTCAGAATCCTGGTCAAAAGCGGCCTTCTTGGATTTCTTTAGAAAAGAAAAGACAAATCAGTTACAATGCTGTGCATTTTTCTCTTTTCATATTCAGAATTAAGAAACCTTCCCCAACATCTAATTTCTAAACACATCTAAATTCCCACTACCCTATTATCAACCTATATCAAGAAAATGTATCTTTTATGTAAAGTGAGCCATCAGGTTCTCTTTACAAGGAGAAAAGAGCAGAGATGGAACTCACCTTGCTTGGTGTTGATTTAGGTGTTTTCTTCCCAGGGTTGTATTCACCTTCATTCTCTGAACTGGATGCTTTCCTTTTCTTTGCCCCTCTACCTTTTCCTAGGTAAGAGAATATGATTTAACTTTGGAGTGTTACTTATTGGGGGGGAAAGAGCTCAGCAAATGGAAAAAAAAACCTAGTGAAATGAGTTTAGGATGTCTACATAACGTTCAAATTTAGTTTACAACTCAAGCTTCTTTACAGCAACAGTAAAATATAATAGTTTATTTTCTCAGCTTTAAATCTTTTATCCTTCTTCCAAATTTACCATTCAGCCTAGTAATTCAAGATCTCTGTTCAAGACAGGGCCAAACTTCATTGGATTGATGACTTCTAGACTTCTGAAGTACTACAAGTTCTCAGTCACCTGTACTGATTACACAGCATTAATTCACCTTGAGTATTGAGTAAATTTACTGTCAACCTCAAGTATCAACACTTTACAGACTTCTCTTGAGTACACCACTTGGTGTGCTGTGTTGTGAGGGCTCTGACAACTGAGATGTGGGATACTAAAGGACTGGTTTAAAAAGCCAGAAATCACTACTTAGTAGAATTACTACCAGAACTTACTGTCTTTTAAAGCTATCATCACAGAAAAGAGCAGTATCTAGTAGAACTGATGAACAAAATGGGGAGTGGAGCTATTAAATATCTATTAAATACATTCCCAGCAGTGAAGGTCAGATAAAAAGTTCACACATTTTGTCAAGAATAAGACAGTATTACACTGTTATTTGTCACAGAAAAGGCTCATTGCTAAGCAATCTACTAGTGATTAATTTACTAAAAAATCAACGTGGTTCTAATTTTAGAGACACTAGTTCTGCTTCCTTATAAAAGCGATTGTGAACCTGTGCTACAAAGAGCACAGACACGAGTGCTGAGCAGCACAGAACCAAAACTCTTACCTTTGGGTGCTGCAGTCTTCTTTGGAATGCCAAATTCTGAATCAGAGTCAGAATTTACAGTTTCCACCTTCTTGGCCTTGGGCGCTCTTTTAGGCTTAGGGGGCACATCTAGTTTTGCTGTTAAAAGTTAAGAGATACTAGATATGTTACTATTCCCACATTGCTTAGAAATATTAATCTTTATTAGATACTCCAATGACAGCATAAATGGCAGATACTAAAACAGTATCAGCAGTTTCTGCACTTTGCAAAAACACACTTCAGCTTTCATGCTAGAACTACGTGGAATAAACAGGAGGTTTCCTTTGTGAAACGTTGAGATGTATCAGGGAATTCAGTAAGTTCCAGTGGTTTTGATTAAATAGTTTTTGATCTTTTTGAGCACAAAGCAGGTTACCAGTAACTAAAGCAGCAACAGGAGTTCTCCAGGTTGGCTACGTTAAACAGATCTGGATACACGGCAGTGTGCACACGTGCAGCTTATTGATTGTGACATTTTTGCCTTCACAGTGGTGCAACTGCAGGACAACCTTCCCCATTATTACTGCAGGAGTTTGAGAGACAGTGTGTCTGACTCCATGACATTGTTTTCTGCCAATCTCAGTAAAGAAGGAATGTCAGAAAAAGCAGAAAGGCCAGAAGGGGATGTATGTGTGGTTTTCTTACAGAACTTCAATTACTGCTACACAACCGTTCCTGTCATCTTTAAAAACAATTATTGGTATGTTTACACAATGGGTGACAAGGGGTAGAATCACAGAATCATTTAGGTTGGAAAAGATCCTTAAGAGCATCAGCTGATGTGTGCTACAGGCTTACAGACGAGTCAGTCTTTTGCAGAAACCTCAGAAACACAGAACTGACCTTCACTCAATCAGCCACAAATTCCTCAAAGATGCTGAGATATGTAAAAACACTCCAGATCAGGAATGTGGACATTTGTGAGAATTCAAAGCCTTCATTTATGGTATCACTAGTGGAATGTGTTCAGACAAAAAGAGAGCATCTCCACAAACTTTTTGGCTATGATGCCTTAAATGCCCACCCACTGGAAAGTCACTGCACAAGGACAGTTATTTCTTCCCAGCTTTTCCTGATAATACCAACTGGGTAGTCCAATTATAAAGTCATGACAATACAAAAAGTAAAATCTTCTTTGGTGTCATGGATTGGGGGAGGGTGTGGGGGTGTGTGTAATAAAAATGCTGGTGTTGGCTATGGCAGCATTTCAGATAAGACTTGGGGAAGAAATACCAGCAAATGGGTTTTGAAGGGGCTGCTGATTCTGAGCATGAAGATGGACATAGAATCGAGGAGACTACTTAGAGGATACCAGATGGCAAATGAACAAAGCATTCTAGGTTATCACTGCACTGTTAAACTGTGATCATAAAGCAGTGGTCGTGACTAACCTGGGCAAAGGAGTAAAGATGAAGACTGATGAAAGCAACCTGTCATATTGTCATGCACTGAAAGACAGACTGTGTCCCTAAAGCTACTCTGAAGGCAAAAATGTAACTTTTCCTTGAAAGAGAGTCTGTTTATACCTATTTTGAGAGACTAAAGGTTAATCAGAAACTCTGAAACAGGTAACAGCCACGTTTCAAGTCAGGTTAATGACAATTCATCACATCCAGACCTTCAAAACAACAGGAGGAGGAAGATTGAATGTTAAATTGTATCCATGCCTATCTACAGCACACACAGCTCCCTCTTGTATTTACTGCTGTACAGAAGATTAACATAAAAGACCATTCTATTAGATATCAGCCATTTCTGTAAGCAATCTCCACTTAGTGTATTACAGAAGTTTACCAGCTCAAAGTGTTTGAGAAGCATTCAGACACTGACAAACTCAAACAGTTTACAAATGAGGCGCGACACAATGCAGCAAGAAAGAGATTAGAAATAGGGAAGCAATGGGGGAGAGAATCGTTAAGATGCTGCAATTCACTACATAATACATAACTTTTTTTGTTTGTTTGTTTCATTTTTAATAGAGTAAGTTAGCTACTCTGGCTAATTTCTTGCAGATTTCCTTAATGTATCTTTTTGGGGAAGAATTACTACATTTAAGTTCATCTGCAAGCTGGTCAAAAATTTTAAAAAACAAAGGCCACAATATCACAGGAAAAAAATGTTTTTGGAGGACAGAATGTTGAGCAGCAAGAAAGAAAGGAAATAATCTGAAAGACACTGAAGGTAGACAAAGGTAGAGATCTGAAAGCAACAAGATCCCATCTCACAGGAGCTAGGAATTGCATTTTAGAAGTTATTTAAACTACTATTAGGTAATAAAAACCTTTTTTTTTCATCATTAATTCTGGCAAGTGCCTACCATAATCTTTAACACACATTTAAAAGCAAGTGCAAGACTCTCTTAGAAGTAGCGATGAACTGATAAACCAATTCTAAAGCTGAAAGAGCAAAAAACCTCATTCCTACAAATACCCAAGCACAACCACAGAAACAAATCCAAGTAATAAAACACTCTTCTTAGAATTGCCCTTAATTCCACTGTGTAAGACCCTGCAAGATGTAAGTTCTAAAATCCTGACAAATAACTGAAAGAATTTATACCTCTGAAGTTTGAGGAGAGCCTTTCATTCCCCATTTCAGAAAGAAAAAAAAAAAGCTGTGCCAAGTGGAACTTACTGCAATAGCCCACTGTGCTGGTTTTGGCTGGGAGAGAGTTAATTTTCTTCACAGTAACTGGTATGGGGCTGTGTTTTGGATTTGTGCTGAAAACAGTGTTGATAATACAGGGGTATTTTCATTACTGCTGAACAGCACTTCGATACAGTCAAGGCTTTTTCTGCTTCTCACCCCACCCCACCACCAAATAGGCTGGGGGGGCACAAGAAGTTGGGACAGGACACAGCTGGGACAGCTGCCCCCAACTGATCAAAGTGGTCCTCTAACATCATGCTCAGCATAAAAAGCTAGGGGAAGAAGCAAGGAAGGGGGGGAACACATTTGGAACTATGGTGTTTTGTCTTTCCAAGTAACAATTCCTCCCTCACACTTGCTCTCCTTCCTTTTAAAGTAAGTTAGTTAGATCCATTATAAAAGACTATGTTCAACCCCAAAATCATCTTGTTTCACTTATTTCCTGGGAGTAAAATCCTCCTGTTAAACTAATCAAAGGCTGAACACCAACTCCATGGGTGGAAAGTATTAATTTTTGTCAGTACAGTAATCAGTGGTAAAACAGAAATGGCTATCATCCAAGAGATGGAAGAAGTTCACACCCTATGCTGAATTTCACCATGTTCAAAATAAATGAATGCAGTGTCCACTTTGAATATGTGAAGAGACAAGGTGAAGGTGGAGGAGATGAGTCTCAAGTAAATGGATGGGCTTGCCAGACAATCCTATACGTACCCTTTTTAGCAGCTACTGTTTTACTTGGAATTTTCTCTGTTTGTTTTGGGGCAAAAGATGATGAGAAAACAGGAGCAGAATCATCTTCATCACTGTCCAGTTTTGTTGTATCTAGAGTAAAGGAGTATGTTTAGAGTAAGATTCATTCACTGCTTATTTTAAATCATCAATATTAAAGTCAACATTAATCTCAAGAAAATGCTTCTGATACTACAGATAGGCTATGGATGTACTGCAACTTTCTTATCTGTGATAGGAGCTTTGTTCCTCTAAGGATCAGAACCTCCTTCCCATTTCCCCTTTACAAATCTGGACATCCTTCCTCTATAACTACTGTGTGAAGTTTGTGTGTATCACATAAGCTCCCTAACATATTCCATAAGAGTTGCTGTAATTAAACAGATCAGTGCAAACAATCTCACCATCATCTGTTTTCTGAGAGTAAGATGGAAAAGAGAAGATGTTCCCAAAATCTTGATTTTTCTTGTCTTGAGACATTTTTCTACTTCCAAACAGGAAAAAGAAATATGAGTTGCATTAACTACATACTGAAGTATGTAGACATTATAATATCCATGTGAGATTAAATTCCTGGTTTAGCACAACAAAGCATTTCTAGCATTTTTGTATATGCTTGCAGCAGTCAAACCCCTAAAACTGCCATTTAGTCATGAACTTTGGGCATTTAAAATTAAGAGAATTACATTTTTTTCAACAGTTCTGCATACCAGACAGGCACAAGATACAAGACAGAGAATCTTACAAAAGGCAGTTTAACAGATGATAATACTGGCAGCGTACCATAATTTGCTAAGTCATATTTACCCCTGCCTAGGTCAATTGCAAGGCTGAGATAACAGCCTCACATGATGTTTTATCTTTAATTCATCCCCCAAAATGTTTACATTTTATTTTACATGGTACATATAGAGTAGCAACAGGTAGAGGTTTCTCAGTTTTGTTCAGAAACTTCTACATTCCAAAAAGGTATTAGTGAAGAAATAGTGCTGAGTTACAGTACTTACTCTGGAGAGGCCTTTGATTTGGCTGGGGAGAAGTCATACTCATCTTTTTCTAAACTGTCTGAGGGAACAAACTCATCCTCTCTGTCATTTGTGACTGGAGAGGCTTTTACTTTGAGCTCATCCAAGTCATTATTATTGTTGGCATCATCATCATCATCGGCATCATCTTCTTCTTCTGAGAAGTCAAAAGTATACTTTGGCCTTTCAGCTAAAAAAATAACATATATACACATTTCATGATAGTTGTTTATATTAATACATAAATATATGGAAGTGACTAAACAATCCCTGCCTTAGAGTGTGTTTTTCTTAAACAACTGAATATTTATCTATTTTCCAAACTTTCCATCTCTGATGTTTGCTTTTCATGGACTGTTCAGAATTTTTTTGATTAATGTTTACCAGCCACTTGGGCTTTTGGGCCTTATTTAGCAGTATAAGTGCATTAGAGTAGTTTTTGTTTGTTTGTTTGTAATGGTATTTTCTTATTTATTTCTATTGTAATTCTTTAGTTTTATGAGTAATTTGTGTTCGACAGTGTAGAATACAGGAAATTTCTGGACCAAGTTACAAAACCCTTCCTATCAACACTTAAGTTCCACATCTTGACATGAAAAGTTTTTTCACAAACTGCACAGTGAGGAAAACTTAACGCAAGCTATCTGGTAGGAGATGAAGTCCTAAAGGAAGGCTACAGTCAAAGGAAAGATTCAAGTTTGTAGTTGAAAGTTTCAGTCACAATGCACAATTCATAAATGCTTGGATACCTGCAGCTCTCCTAAGCAGAGAGTCTCTTGGAATAATCACGGGCTCATTCTCTTCTAAGTCACTTTCAGACTTGGATTCATCATCTGACCATGGGTTTCGTTTCTTCACTTTTTTTGCACTGGATTTTGTAGATGATGGTGTTCTTCTTACCCTAGTACCTGCCACAAGTTAAAGCATTTACTACAGTCAGGGTAGAAAATATTTTCATCTTTTCTTCTAATAGTTTATGACACATAAAATTAGCATAACCTTTCTCTTAAAAAGTTGTCCTTTAAATGATGTAAAGTTTCTGCTCCTTCCCGAAGGAAAATTTAATGTGATGAAATGATTTTGCACAGAATATGACCTGCTGCTGCCAAACAAATGTGAAATTTTATGACTGAAAAACAGAAATCTCAAACTTGAGATTTTAGCTCCTCCGCAGTCAAACTTCCATTTTTTAAAAAGGTTGATGGAGTTTTTCAGGAAAATAAAAAGCAGTTTTCCATTATTCAGGGAACATGATCAGGACAGTTACTGGAAAAATCCAACTAGCATGGGAAGCAGAGGATACCCTATTGGGGGTAACAATGCAGTCTACTGCAGGGCAAGTTCCGGCCAAACTGGGTTAATTGGCTCTGGCTCAACACCAGCTAGGGCAGATCTGAGCTGCATGCAGACAACGCAGTCATAACTGTGCTCGGTCTATTTGTGTCAGATAACATCCTGAATAATTAAAACCAGATCTTATCTCAGAAGCAGTATTTGCATAACCACTTGTTATCCCAGTTTTTTAAATAAAAATCCGTCATACTTAAACCTACTCTTTTGTCTCTAGCTTTTCTGTTGCTGCCCCCCCTTTAGTATGTATTTCTTGAACAGTAATAATAAATTCCAACTAACAGAGGAGAAAGGAAAGTTAACATAGACAGTAGTTAGTCTGCCAAGCCATAACATGCATAACTTTTTCAAAGTCAAAATGACTGAATATGTCAATAGATATACATATTTATTTAATCAAATTTAACAATCTAAATGTTTTTACTCAGGCTGAAGGTGTGTGCCATGTCCTTGAACGTCAGAGAGCATGAAAACTAAAAATTTCAGTTTGCACAGAATTAGTCTAATTATGTACAAATAATCTATTTTTCTACTGACAAATTCAAAGAATTGGACATTCCACCCACTTCCAAGAAAGACAGACAGAAAGACAGAAAGACAGAAAGACAGAAAGACAGAAAGACAGAAAGACAGAAAGACAGAAAGACA
>JANHGN010010810.1:1616-50401 GCA_024605025.1 Megaceryle maxima
GCACACGAGCGGGAGGCCCCGTAAACAAACAAAAACTCCTGCACCCGGGGGCCGGGGGGGGGCTTATCCTCGGGTTTGTGTTCCCCCCCCCCCCCCAAACCCCGGCCCCCAGGGCTGGCGGCGATTCCGCAGCCGCCCCGGCAAGACTGAACCTCGTGGAGTTGAGCAAGAAGCCGATGGATCTGGGAAACGCAACTGGGAATAAACACGGGACGGGTTGAAACGGGGCCACGCGCCAGGGCCGGGGGCCGGACTCCACCCCGGCACCCCGGGTATCCCCCCCCCCCCCCCCCCCCCCCGCCCCGGGAGCAGCCCGGGAGGTGTTTTAGCCTCCACAGCGCTCCCGGAGCAGCTCTGCAGCGGAGCTACTCCGCATTACCTGCCCCTGGTGCTCACTGATGGGGTCTAGGCGATAGGCAGAGGGCGTTTGGGGCAGGGAAAGGCTCTTTGCAGCTGGCTGACCTTAAAGAGCTTTGGGGAAGGAGATGATAAAGATGAGGGTCTCTTCTGAGAGGAGCTGAAATGCAGCTGCGTGATTGTCCAACATGTGCTAATCTAATGCCCATGAACCTTTTTGTGCCCTGGGAGGGTTCTAGTAGGGAGCATCCCGTTTTATCAAACTGCCTTATGTTACACTAAATAACATGCTTCTTTGGTGCTGGCATGGAGCCAATATTGATAAGGGTAGGGGTAACATGCCATAGTGAGTGCCATCATGAAACTGAAGTTCTAAACAATTTCTTTGGATTTCTGACACTTCAGAAAAAAAAGTATCCAAAGGGCGTCCACTATCTGACTTGGAGGCAGAAGCGTATTTTTTGATAAATGGTAATATAATTTAAGAAAGTCTGTTCAGGAAATGACCTGTTTGCTCCTTCCAAACTAATCAGCATGGTTTATATTGATACCCCTACGCAAAGTGCACAAGAGAAACCACTGAGCTGATGTAGGAGCAGCTGTCTCACACATCTAACTCACTGGCTTTCACTGGATTTTCATCAGATTTTCTAAGGAAGAAACACCTCTGTCATACTGTGGAGGGCTGTATTGTTATAAAGTTCAAAAGGAAGTCAGGTTGGAGAAAGAGGGTTGGAAAATCCAATCACAACTTATAGGGAAACATGACACAGCAAACAATTTAAGATGACTTTCCTTGTAAATGTTTTATTACATGCATAAGGAAAAGATCTGCAAACAGCACTTCCTCTGCCATTTAGGCAACAACAAAATTCCCCCAGGTGAAGTGACTTCAGATACATCTAAAGTTTGGCACCAGGCACACAGCTATTACAAATCTCCTACAACAAATTGTATAGAACATATTATTGCTGATAATGTTAACAGTGCATTCTTCCCAGTCCATTAATGTTGAGTTGTTTTGTACTTGTGCAAACTATTGTTGAGAGACTTTTGTTTGAGACCATTTTCTTCTCTTTGCATATAGAGGAATCAAACTTTGGTTTCATTAAAAAAAAAAAAATTAAGTACAGTAAAATGGCTGGGAAACTTTGAAATGGATCTAAGCCAAATTTTTTTTTTTAAAAAGGTTAGATTGGCAAAGAAATACTCTCTTTTTCAACTTAGCATTGTTCTAACACTTGTTTTTAAAGGTCAGTATTAGAGGTCTTCCCAACATCCCTTTTCTGTCCTGACAGGGGAAAAAAGTGGAAACTAAACATTCAAAATACATTTCCCAGCTCCCTCTTAGCTATGGCATGTGAAACACACATAAGAAACCAGTCAGCTGTCAGTTAGTGGCATTCACTTAATTTTGTTTGTGGGTACAGCACAAACACAGACACCACACTCAAACATGTGTCTTGTTTTAATATCACCACAAACCATTCCTAGAGTTAATGGTTAATAACTCACTTAAGCCTAGAGATTTTTTTTTTTTTCAGTCAAAGGCTTAAACCAGTAACAGATGAAAATACTGAAGCACATTATTATAGCCATGCAAAAATAATCAAAATTACATAGGCCTGGTTCTACAGACTTTACTGAAGCAAATCTCCCATGGAAAGCAATAGCAAATTGTCCCAAGAAAAGATTGCCAGACATATTATTTGTTATAGAAATGCTTTAGCTGCTAAAGAATTTCTGAGAAACCAAATAATGCCTCAATGTGAAATTAGATATTTTTATCAGCATGCCCAGACACTGCAGCATCATGTCCCCAGATCTGTTAAAAATATTTTTCCTAACCCTGAGATAGGTTAAGAAGCTTTCACTCCCTTTGGAGACAGTGGCAAGGGCACTCAGTCTTGCAAAATCCAGACGGGGAGCTGACTGAATCTTTTCCAGTTATTTTGCTAAACTTATGATGAGCTCCAATGTGAATAGTCAAGGATAATAACAATTAAACAAGAGCAAATCTCTGAGACTGGAAGTTGTTGCTTGAAGAATGTTGCCTCTCAGTGACGCTAAATATCTAGGAGAAAAAATGAAGAAGGAATGTGCCTGAACAGAACAGCTTATCTGGAAGTATGTGAAGTCAAGATAATCACAAGTCATAGATTTCTACTGTTTTCCCCATAACAAGACATTAAGTCTCATGTGCATAGTGTACTAGAATACAGTAATTAGTTTGGACACTCTGGTCAGATACAAACCATCAACATCCTTCTCTCAAAGGTGCCTACCACATGTAAGCTTAGCATTTACTGCACTCGGTTTGGGTACAGACTTTTTCCTTGAATGTGAGGTGCATTTTCTAGAAGGATGGAAGGGACCTCTAGTGGGTCATGTTAACTCTAACAGTATAATATTTTTTTACATATTGTAATGTGAACATGTGAATGCAATCATTCCCATTTCCATTGCCTTCCTACTCTGTGTGTGTGGGTGAGATATTGTTGATATCTCCATTATGAAGTACTTCTTACATCAGCCTTCTTGGGCAAGTATTTTTCCCTGATTTACAAACATAGGAGTTGTTTGAATAATTGTGGCAAAAAGAGGCAGAAGGTCAGTGAGATATGCATCTACCACATCTTCTTTGTTTTAAGGAGATTTTTGATCTGGAGCATACAAAGGAAGTTGGTAGGCAAAATGTAATCCTTAAGTCTGTCTGAGTAATAAAAGTCATGTGAAATGTAACACTACGTAATGTTATACAATCATCTGGAATAGCAGAATGCTATTTGGGGCCAGACTTGATGCTAAATATCATACAGACATTTAAACAGAAATGCACCCTCTTTGGCACACTAACCCCTCACACGTCAGTCCCTGCATTATTTTGGAAATGCATACTCACTCAAGATGTAGTTCTTGTAATGCTCGTTGACTGCCTTGTATGTACTGGAAACAGATCTTTAGGTTTCAGCTCTGTAAAGTGAAATAGCTTTTCAATCAAAAGTACTTTAATAACAGGCTTTAGAGATTCAAGATTTTGTCACAGTGGGTAAATTGACCAAATACACATTAAAGGATTAAGGCAGCTTTACTTTGTCTGTGATAAAAGGAATTATCCGTGGTAGTTTATAACAGGCAGTAGGAAAGCTTTGCTCATCAAATGAGACATACGGTTTTAGACTCAGTAAAGCACTGAGATTTTGTAGGCTTTTTATAAACTAGAGGAGTGAAAGAAGAATTACATTTCCCATGCAAATATCCTGGGAAAATAGATTACTGAAGGTACGAATGTAACGCAAGCCACAATGGACAGCTTGACAAGCAACTATGTCACTCAGAGGAGTCCAAGGTGCTAGTTTTATTAGCATACTTGCAAATCAGACTGATCTTAGTGATGAGGTTGTTAGAGATGGCTATTGGAGAGCTTCAGGGAGTGCACTGGTCAAAAAAATTCTCCTGGGGTAGATCTTGAACTTGCACTAATGGTCACAGCTGCACTGAAGAGAAAGAAACATTAGTTCAGCTCATTATTATCACATGGCATTTTTGCTTAGGAACATTGTGTTGAAGGGCATAGAATATTTGCCCTAAAGACTCAAGTCACTCAAAACTGATTTTAGGTTGCTTAAAACATAGACAATGTTTGGTCAAATTTGAGCTCAGAAATCTGGCTATATATAGGCCTGATTTTGAGCAAGTCTCCTTACTGTATGACTCCATGCAAAACCAACAGTCAACTTTCAGTCTCATTGTAGGATGGGGGAAAGCTGCTGTTCAAATTTTACACTGAGTAATAGAGATGTAGTATCACTTGAACACAATACTCAAAATGTGCAGTTCTACAAAGACAAGTGCTCTTAAACCAAAGCTAATTGAAGTTGCCAATTTCAAATAGCTTACCATTGATCAAATCACAAACATAAAGAATTTGTCTGAAGGGACTGAGAAAGATAAATTGCAGAACACTCTCCATCATTTGTCCACCACCATTTGAAACCTGCTAAAGTATCAGGATAATTAGGGATAGAAAGGAAGGAAGGAATTTTCATGCACAGTTATGTGTCTTCTCCCATTTCACCCACATGCAGAAACAACTAGCTAACTGAGCAAATGATTATATGACAGGAAAGGCAGTAAATTCAATTGCTTTGGCCAGTAAGAATCCAGTCATATTCAGTAACCTGATGCAAAATGAGGGGATACATAGCTAGTATCTGCAAACTGATGTAGGGCAATTGGAAGGATAAACTGTATTATAGCATTCATGGGAACAGACCTGAAATCCCAGCTTGCACTCTTTTTGTGGTTCACAGTGCAGCTGTGCATCTATTCCACATCACAGAAAAAGCACAGATTTTCTCATGGTTATTTATTATCCAGGTGCCACCTTCTTTGCCAGTATCGCATCTCTAAAAGACAGATAACTAACCATGTCCTAGTTCCTCAAGAACAAGACAGAGGTTAGTGAACCAAAATGTCACATCCTCTGGAAAAGTAACAGAGACAAACACACTCAAACAAACCAGGTTGCTCTTGAAGAAGGTCCAGTGAAGAGGGCTGTCGTAAAATTCAGAGAGTACAGCAGACAAGAAATTTGGCCTCAAAAATTTTGCTTAAAGGGATTCTAGAAAGGCATCTAAACCCATAATTAGACACAAGTGGCCAAGCAGTAAAATCAACTGGAGTGCCTGAGGCTTATCTCTGCTGATGCTCAGATTGCTTTTCTGTATAGCTCATTATGGACTGAAGTGCCTGTGTTTTAAAACACCTGAATCTGAATGTTTTTCCATTACACTCCTCCAATTGCACTTGCTTAAATTTAGAAATTAAATGTACTTTTATGAATGAAATGTACTTATATGTTTTTGAAGTACATGACCGAGCAGAAGAAAATTGTTAAAACTACGCTCTATAAACACTGCTTCCACCTTCAGTACACATACTTGTTATCCCCTCTCATGCTTGACTGCAGTGCTCCATTACTTGACCCTTAAGTTTTCCTATCTCTGACAACTGCCTTCCTGCTTTTACTGTCTGAAGTGTGATATATTAAGAGTTGTAATGCTTTCCTAGAGCACAGCAGTGACTAATCCGTCTCCAGGTCCAGTGGTGTGCGATTGGTCAGCTGAGAATTATTTCCCGTTTAGGTCTTTCCCTTCTCTGTAGGGAGCAACTACTCTCAGAAGCAGTATTTGCTCCACCAGTTTCAGTTAACTGGATGTCTCCAAGCCTGAGAGTTGGTACACAGTCACTGTGACCACCACTGCGAGAGGAGAGAGAAGCTTTGCCAAGTACTAGATAATAACCAATTCCTAAATATTTTTCCCCCTCCTCTCTTCTCTTTCTTTAGCAAACGGGCTGTATCAGAGCACCAGCTATTGCATGACAAAGGCAAGTCAATCCAAGACTTACGAAGAAGAATATTTCTTCAAAATTTAATTGAAGGTGTCAACACTGCAGAAATCCGAGCAACTTCGGAGGTTTCACCTAACCCTAAGCCTGCTACCAACACGAAGAACTACCCTGTCCGATTTGGCAGTGAAGATGAGGGCAGATACCTAACTCAGGAGACAAATAAATCACAGACCTACAAGGAGCAGCCCCTGAAGGTATCAGGGAAGAAAAAGAAAGCAAAGCCTGGAAAACGTAAGGAACAAGAGAAGAAAAAGAGGCGAGCCCGCTCGGCTTGGCTAAATTCTGGCATGTATGGCAGCAGTGTGACAGAGATCCCACTCTTGGACAACTCTGTTACTACACATAATCACAATTTAAGGTAATTCTGCTATATCCTTTTGGGGGCATACCATATATTTATTGAATTTGTTATTCTTTAATGTGAGAGAAATGGCGCACCTTTATACTCATAACTGAGCAGTGGCTTTTCAAGCAGTGAACAGACTTGGTGTTCTGCAATTTATCTTTCTCAGTCCCTTCAGACAAATTCTTTATGTTTGTGATTTGATCAACGGTGCTATATGGAAGTAGGTAAGCATCCTTTCCACTTTGCACTGGTGACAAAGTCTTTTTTTCCCATGACAAACATTTCAAGTAAACCACTTACTGCCATACCGAGCCTCCTGAAGCTAAGTAAAGTTATTCCTGTAAAAATAAAGCACATCATAGCCATTTACATTTCCTTTCCTGTTTTAACTGTAGTGTCTCTCATGTCAGATCTTGGTCCCACACTTGGGCCTCAGCAGATTGAAAGCTTTGAGTTTTATTTAAGACTCTGCATCTATAAAATGGCGAAATTTTCTTTCCTCCCTCTCAACACCTCCCCTTTTTGGCAACTTTCCTACCCTTACTTTACAGTTTTTCATTTTACTGTTTAACCTTAGGGGAGAACACGGAAAATTTCTCTCTTAGTAATATCTGCAAACAACGCAGACCAGCCTTGTGCCATAAAATTTTCCCTGCCATTAATACTTTTTAATTCAGCTTCGTCTTTTTGCCAGCTTGTGAAACAATTACGTTGCTTCTGAAAAATGTTGAGCATAGCTTTTAGAAAGAGACATGCTTCCCTTATGTATGACAGTGAAGGGTTTTCAGGGCAGCAGTGAGCTGGAGACTTCAGCCTAGGTGCCCCAAGCAGCTTATCCACTTGCAGTCACCTTAGCTTGAGTGGAAATCTGCACGTTTGCAGACAAAGCCAAGAAGTCCAATCCTTAGCTGTCCTCAAATGCTTGCATTTTCAACAGCAACCCCAACCTTTTCTCTCCACCTCCCTTTTACTTTGTCAGAATAGAGATGTAAAAGAAGTGCCACTTTCTCATAGTAAATCCCTTAGAAAGAGATGCCAGCTGTGGGATTTACTAAAATCCAATCATCGGTTAAATTTTACAGGATACAGTTTGCAATGTGCTCCATCACTTCAACTACAGGAGTTACCAGCATTTGGGGCTACGCATTCAGTGTCCAGGCCCAGAAACCAGTTACTATGGCTGTAGTAGTTAGATGTGAAGTAAGAGAGTCTGGTTTCTCTCGGTGCCTTAGGAAAGTCATGCTCCGGGACTCAGATCAGGAGATGCCTGACATTTCAACAGATGTTAAGGAACTGTGGTGGCCAATAAATAACATCTGTATTTGTCACACAGAAATCTTGAGTGTAGGGAAAAAACATCCTAGGACATTTCAAGTGTTTTTTTTATTTTTCTTACTATTCTGCTGTATAGCCAATGGGATATGGAAAAGAATTACAGGTACAACCCTGCTGATTTTCCTAGTTCAGCTTTTCTGTTTCCAGTATGGTTGAATGGCTGAAGGCAGTCCAGCTTTACCTTACTCATATTATTGCCTAAGATGCAATATTCCTCCAGGGGCAAGAAAGAGATTCCTAAAGAGGAGCTATATTTTAGATACTTAATTGAAGATTATTAAACAAAGAGAAACCATAAAACAGGGAAACAAAATTACTCCTTCACAAGTATAGAGCATAATAAGATGGTTCAGCTCTTAAGAAATTGCTGGTGTATGAGCTTGTAGTTATCCCAGTAGACTGGCAAAAGGTAAATTTTCTAAACTTTAAATGAAAGTAAGTCCCAACTCCCTGACATGTACTTTAGATAGGGAGAGTCAGGTTCAATGCAGTTGTTTGTATGGTTGTGGCCAGAAGGCGGACAAGCACATTTTAGATGGAGGGATGACCACATCTGAGTGAGGCTGATTCCTCAGTTTTACTGAGCTGAATCAGGAACTTCTACTCTATCTGCTGCAAGGGAGGTGTGTGCAAACAGGATTTCCATACAACAGTGGAAGATACCTCTGTAGCACCCTAAGGCTACAGCTTAGGAGAAGCATAATGTGAAGGAAGTGGCCATTAGGAAGTTCTTTACTATGAGTGTGGTGGAATGCTCAAACAGGATGCCCAAGGAGGTGGTGGAGGCCCCATTCCTGGAGGCATTCAAGGTCAGGCTTGATGGGGCTTTGAGCAACCTGATCTAGTTAAAGATGTCCCTGCTTACTGCAGGGGGTTTGGACTAGATGATGTTTAAAGGTCCCTTCCAACACAAACCATTCTATCATTCTATGATTCCATTAAATGCAAAGATAAACTTTACGTGTGCTTTTCATGCTATCTTTGTGCTTCTTTTCCACTCAACTGAATTAAAATCCTTGTGTCAATTCTCTCCACCCAGTCTTTATCCTGAAATTTTGGGGTTGGGTCAGAAAAAGACGAAAAATAATGTGCAGTCTAGATCTTTTGACTTACTGCAGAAAGTATCTCATAGAAGAAGCCAATCTTGCAAAATCTGGGACCAAATCACTGAAAGCTGCTTTCAAGTAGTCATTAGTATGGAGGCCATTGTCAAGATGTGGCTTAGATTAAATTCAAAAACAAAGCCTAAAATCCAATATCCAATAAAAATATCACCCTCTTAAAAATATGCCTGTGTATTGCAGACACACGGATACAGTCATGCTGTATGAGTTGTGTGCCATTATTATATGTATTGTAATATAGCCTGAATACACCCTAATATTACAAGTTAATTATTAAGGAGCTTCATCCTAGCGTTTCCATTCCAGGATCTTAAAAAATTGTTTCTCACAGACATTCCAGCTATACTCCTATTCCAGTTCAATTAAGATGTTATTACCTAGTTTCCTAAGAAACCTTTCAAATGCGTGAACTCTCTAATATTAAATGTAGTCTCACTTTCAGTGTACACATTAAAAAAAAAAAAAGACAAACCTCTTGACCTCTCAAGGATTTGCTCTCTTTTTGTGTCTCACACCCACACATGTCTGCCATGTGGAACACTGCATGCAGCTTTAGTGATCCAGCAATAGAGCGAATCTCGTTCCACCCTATGACTGTTTCTGAGGGAACGAGCACTCATTACAGAAATGTGCCATTCACAAGGACAGAAAGGAAAAAAGACCAACCCTTCATCATTTCCTGCAACACTGCTAAGAAGTAACTTAAAATAATATTGTAGGATAAGTAATATACTGACAGGAATAGAGCAGGCTCCACTTTTGTTCTCATGCCCTCACAAGAAAGGGAGGAGTAAAGAAGTCACACCAGGCTACCAACATCCCTTAGAAATCTCCCAGATCTTAGGACTGTATGCAGCTGACTCTCAGCTTGGACTGAATGCAACAGGAGTCAGAGCGACGAAATGCTCATTTTCTTTCAGGACCAAGCACTTTTGCTCACAATGGGAAAAATTCAGGATTATAGTATTTTAATTTATTCAGGTACTTAAAGAAACAAACTATCAGGGGTCTGTTTGCTTCAAGGCACGAGCAGCCTTTACTGCATGAGTACTGCATGTAGCCATGTACATGATGCCACAGAAATACATATCTTTAAGATGAACAGACCCTTGTCTGACAAAGAGGTGGTCTATCAGTGGGAAGGACAGAGCCCCATGGGACTGTTTTAATCAGAAGCCTGGCATCAGACCCAAGTGGTTAACACAGCTGCAGCATGATTGTCACCATGTTTAATAAGGACTTTCTTTTTCTTATCTTCAAAGCAAATTTATCATTTCTGCAAATGTGTTGTTTTCTTTTTAGCACTTGGCATATTTATTAGAGACTGATACAAATTTTCTGCCTATAGCACCTGGGAATCTTCCTGCATAAGGCTCTAAAGAAAACTTAAGCACCTTCCTATTTCTCTGAGAGTACAATATAGTGGAATAGATGTCCTCAGTGTCAAGACAAACTGCAGGTCTTCATACTGCTAGCTGAGTTGCTTTGAAGTAAATATAATAGAGGTCTTGAAAAGGTGTCTAAAACTGTAGCGTTATTAAACATGCCTTATTAATGCAAATGTTTACTAACAGTGTGCAGCCATTCCAGTCTGTGGCACTCTTGCTATTAATTTTATGTCCATGTGTTTGAAGTGAAAATAAATTTTTCCATTATTCTGTCCTTTTTTCTTTGCAGGAGACGCTGACATTTTTAGCAAGAGAATTTTGGAAGACATATTGCAGTATTCTGTAATAGTGAACATATGGGAAGTATTAAAATATTTATTACCTGTAAATATTGTAAATGCTCAGAATAAAACCTTTTTCCCCCATTGCTCTCTGAAACTGCACATTTGGTTAGTGTGAATTTTATTTTTCTCCTTTTTTTTTTTTTTTCCTATGGCTGAGACAATAATTATTGTCACATTTACCATAATTTATTTTGTTGACTGGTGTATTTATTTTGTGAACGTATCTTGGTGCTGCTGACTTTCTATATTTTTTGTAACATAATGCACTTTAGATATACATATTGAGTACATTGATAACTGACATAAAATATTCCTGTTTTGTGGTTGACTTCAATGAATGCATACATAAAACTGTTCAAACTGATTTTCCTTTGTGCATGTATAATAGCAGTATTTTAAAATTTGTAAAGAATGTCTAATAAAATATAATCTAATTAAATCATTACTCAGAAGGAAAAATGTGTCCTTTAGGAATTTCAAGAGCAGGAACACTATTTTTTTCTTTACTACATTTGAAAATTGTTTTAAATTTAATGTGTTTATATTGGTTCAAAATCCTACATTTTCTCATTAACTGTTACTTAAAAGTCATTCAGAACATATTTTGTTCCAGTGCTCTATTTCAAGTCAGTTAAGTCACTGAACAACCTGGGTGTAGTGTCATATAGCTCAGACCCTGCTGCAGGGAAAGCACAATTCCCAACATTTCCAGCTCCCAGCCCTGCAAAGGCTGAAGCATCACACTCTCCAAATGAGATGATGTGAAAAGCAGCCCCAGGGGATTCATCACTTAGTATACTCTTGGAAGGTGCTCATGTCACACACCATAGTCTTGTTAGAAAATTGAGAGATGCTCAGTGTCCACGGCTCCCACCAACTTCACTCAAAGACACAGATGTCTACCACATGAGGAGACTCTCAGCTCTTTGTACTTTGGAACCACCTTATGTTAATATGAGGGGAAAAAAAGAAAAAGAAAAAAAAAAAGAGAAAAGAAAAATAAAAAGAAAATAAGACAAAGAGGGTGTTTCCTGGGTGAATATATAAAAGAAAAAAATTGAAGCTACAGTAGGTGACACATCAGTAGGTGCTGTTGCACTGCATGAATAACTTTTCCCCCCTTCCACCACAAAGATTTCTCACATGGCTCTGTTTCCAAAAATCATCATCTCAATTACTTTTACATTTGCAGTATATCCAGAGACAATTGCAGTTAGGGAGGAGACCACTGGCTGAAGAAAACAACATAAAAACATTATGATCTATCACTTTTTAACATGAACATACAAGTCCTGCTTCATATCCCTTTTGCTGCCACCCACATGTTAATCGCAGCAGCTGCTGTGGGGGCAACCTGAATAAAAGAGATTGTTTCACGGAGCTATCTGTACTTTGTAAAATTCTACTGAATTTCCTGTCTCACTCCTTTAACATCAGCAACATCAGAAAAAAGTAAACGTGGAAAAATAAATTGCAAATCCTGGGAATTTTAGGATAGTTCTTGTAATTGTTTCTCCATTATGCAGTTGCCAAGCTTTTCCTTTTTAAACTTCCTTTTTTTTAAGTGCCATCTTTTTCCATTGCCAAAGTACAGCCATCATATAATATAAACCAGATGTATTTCTGCTCTCTACCCAATCTTGCAGAAAACTACCTCCAAGTAAGAACTAAAAGCAAGAAAACTTGAGAAAGATGTACCTATCCTCCCCCGTCCATTTCCCAGAAGCGTGAAATTTAATGCTTCATTATGTCCAATTAATTACTACAGCCACAAAGCACATGCATATTGTTTCCTTTTCAGATTAAAAATATTATACATGATGAAATGTATCACAGCCTTGGTGTTGCACTAAAGAAAAAAGGCATGGTTCCTGCACATTTTTAACTTGGCCTCCTTGCATATCCTGCCTATTTATACTATGCAGCTAATGCTTGGATTTATACAACTGAAGTTAACTGCAACATACTCAGAAGACAATTTTGTATCTCAGGATTACCAGCCTATCCCAGCTGGAACTAAAACCTAAAGCTATGATGGGTAGAAGCAATTTATCTTCATCAGAAAGGACGATCCTCAGCAGACACGGGACCCAAAGAGTGTAAAATTATACCATACACCCAAATGATAAACCTTGGCTCTGAAGAACAGGCTATTTCATAAGAGGGGGCCTGGTTTTGAAGTGCCTTTGTTCTTCCCTCTTTACACTGTTCATTAAGTACTTGCAATTTATTCCTTGTTTCTGTATGTAAAATTTGTGATTGTAGCGAATTTAAACAAAAGTTGTTTTCCTTAAAAGACCTTTACACAGGCCTTATAAAAGCTGTCTATAAATCCAGCAGTTCACAGGCTGTGGTTCAAAAGTCACTGTTGCAGACTTTTGGATTTAACTCTGCAAAGTTGAATGCAAGTTTATTTGAGCTCTTCTCTTTGCAGGAAATAAATCCTCAAGATCTATATTTCTGAGACACTGCAGCAGCTTTGCCTTCCTAACTCAGGTGGGGGTAAAATCTTCCAGAGGTTTCAGTTTGTCAGACAGTTCAACCTAAATGATACAATTTGTCTCAAAGACCTTGCAGGAATCAGAATTTATCCCGGTATTTTCTGATATACATGACATCAAATATGAGAGGAGAAAAAAAACGTGCTAGAGCTTCAACCTTTGTACTGTACTTCCTCTTGGAAGACTGCACTTTTACATTGATGTATGTCTGCCCACCTGATCTGGTCAGCACATGTGCACACCTAAACATGACTAAAATGGACAACATTATGGGTAAGGAGACACTCCAAAAGTTAAGAAGTACCCAGAAGGCATGTTGTTCACACAACTTTTGTTTGTTCTCTTTGCTCCCCTTTTAGTCAGAACCAGGATTACACAACCAGATGTTACAAGTTCTTCCTTCTGCCACCTATTTTCTCTTCCCTCTTTGTGGTCCCAAAACCGTCCTCAGCAACACTCCATCTTCCCTTCTCTTCGGCCAGGTAATCCCAGACCACACCTCACCCAAGTCAAGCTCCTTCACCAGTGTCATACCTTAACAAATCCTTCCTCCACATCCTAGCTCACAGTCACTGTAGCTCCAAGCTCTTCATCCTAGATTTTCTCCTGGTGGGTTACGCTCTCCCCTCAGCATCCACACCAGCTTCCTCCTGCTCTCTACCCACCTGTCAGCAGGAAAATTAACCAGAGCAGAGCACAGGGTCTTCTTTCTCACTCTTGCTTTACATTGCCCTATCCTAGTGCCTTTGCTCTATCTTCTCGCTAAGTAGGTGCTGTGGGGAAAGTCTACCTTTGCCCTCAGCCTCTGAGCTTGTGCCTGCTCAGATGGCAGATTTTGTACTCCTGGTGGAACATGGGAGCTGGAGTGTGGTGGCCTACCTTTGTTTGCTTGGTATGGAGTGTGCACTCAAAGTCCAACCAGGCCCAGTAGTTGGACCACGATCACTGATGAAGGCTTTTGCTGATAAAGGAGTCTTCTTCATTACACTAGTGTGACTTTTCAGAGGGTTACAACATGGCCAGGTATTCTTCAAGGGGATAAAAGAGCATTCCCAATGAGGAGAATGCACTTCCAAATTTCCATTTTTTTTCCCTAAGCCACAAAGGTGTTAGGGCTTCTAAGAAGAAATTCTAGAATATTTTAAACATGCTTAATGCAGTGAGTTTTCCTTGTTTTGCATTTAAAAATGATATGACTATTTTGGCTGAAATTTTCTAAAAGACAGTTTACAAGTTTTCAGCTTGAGAGGCCAAAGCTGAGTCAGAATTACAACGAAATGAAGCCAAGGTGTCATACTAGGAGATGGTGGACTACCTTAGAAGTGCACTAAACATCTGTCCTGCCTCTCAGATCCAGCTAACACAGTGAGAAATGTTGCTACTGCCCAAGACCTCCAAGAGGAACGTACATTTGGCACTCTACTGCTGCTCTGCTTTTAAAGTAGTCTTCGTGTTTACTACAGAACTTAAAAGCTGTTAAGCGACATCAAATGATGACAGCTCTTCACAGCAGCTACCCTGTGCTAGACCTCAATAACAGACCTTTTCATTCTCTGTGCACTTGGCAGTGGTAGCTCACCAACAGTAGAGTTCTACTCACAGAGTTTGTTTCATGGTCCTTTGTAAATACAGACATTCATTTGGCATTCAAGACACACAAAAAAAAGCCAATGTAGTTTACACCTATACTATGAAATGAGTCTATGCTCTCAAGGAAGGGATTTCAGGCACAGGAACTATTTGGCTTAGTTTTAGACTTTCACCATCTCAACATGTGGACAGTGCTATTCCCAATACAATGCCCCTACAGTGTAGTAAGCATGCATGTTCACTTCTGAGTAAGTGCCCTTGATCAGAACCACTACAGACTTTCTTGCAGTAATTCAGAAAGTAAGGTAATGCTGTCTGTATTTAGTTAGTCTTTGAGAGTTTAAAACATTTTGTTATTTGGCCATAATTTACTGCAGAGAAAAGGTGATAGTTTCTCTGGAGTCTGAAAGTCTTTATTTAATTACAAATAGAGATAAGTAGAGGAAGCACAAACTACCTTTAAAGCACCACACCACAATACCTCCCATAATAAAACAGAAACCGTCATCATGAGGAGTCAGGTTATATGAGCGACAAACTCATTATGAAGTATACATTTTGTTCTCTGCTGAGACCACCACCAGTTTCTTCAAAGGCCTTCAAGAACAAAGTAGGGAAAGAGACACAAGCATTCAGCCCCAGTTTTAACAACCGGAGCACTGGGACTCCTTGGAGAAGTAATTTTCTTCTTTATCCCAGTTATTTTTCAAAATGGGATCACTCATTTTTCAAACAAGATCCATTTTTCTGAAATGTTCTGAGCTCTACTGAAACCTTGGTGCAGAAAGACAGAACATTGCTTTTTGTTGGTGGTTTGTCATGGTTGGTTATGCCAGTCCTTTCACTTAGGCTATGAATACAGTCATCTGATAATGTCATAGGTTTCAATATTCACCCAACTGAAGGTGACCACACTTAGAGACAGTTTCTTATGGCCTGTCCACCACGATGCCCTTCTAGCTATTGACTTCAGCGGAATTTATGCACACAACTTCCCACACAATTCTTCGCATATATACCCCCAAGAGTCCTCTCATTTAATTGGTTTCCTGGACTCTTCTCCTCACAAGTAATTTTTTCCTAAGCTTAATGTTAACTAACTTACTGTGGAAAATATCTGTGATCTAACCCTCTCTATTCCCCTCCTTCTGAATGAGTTAGTGATCCAACAGAGTGGTTTGCAATGCACGTGCCATGAAATTTTCTTTTACAATAGCTGGATCCTGTGCTCTGACAATTACAGGTGAGCAATCTCTGCACCTTCCCGGGTGCATTGCTACACTAGAGTACCTTCTTGGACTTCAGAAAACGTGTTTAAGATAACTCTATGTATTGTGGAAAATCTTCCCCTAAGAAAATGTGAAGATATTTTTTTCCGGTGGAATTACAAGGTGAGCTCTTCATATGCACTAATGAAAATCCTTCTTTGGCAGCAAGATATTAGAACAGATTTTCTTGCCATGACTGTGCATGTACAAGCACGTTAGAGATGGGAGGGATTTGTGTGTATTAATGCCATTAGAACTACATTTTATAAGATCTGTATCACTCAATCAGAAAACTAGGGTATGACAAAAGGAAAAAGTATCCCACCTTGTAACTTGAGTTTCCCAGTTTTCCAAATTTTCCACTTTGTCACTACAGTGAAGGAGTGGAGAAGACCTGGTATAATGAATTTCAAGTTTTCACACTGTTAGTCACTTTTCCTGTGTTCAGAAACTTATTCTTGCCCTCTAGTAGCTGAAAGAACATGGAAACACACAAACATGTCAGAGTAAACCACTGAGTGCAACTGAACACTGGTCCAAATAAGGCCAATCCTTTTCCCAATAAGAAAAAAAAAGTGTCTTTAAACCTCTTTGTCAGTAGCGCAGTCCAGCATCCAGATGAACCCTCAGTATGAAATGCGAACTGCCCCAAGGCTCCTTGCATCTGGGCTGGGGTTCATAGGAGCCCATCAACTATTACTAGCCAATTCCTCAATCAGGCTTTTAGACCATCCTGATTTTGAAATTCTGAGACAAAACAGGGAAGATTTAGTGCTTTGCTGTACCCACTTAAAATGTCTAAAGTTTTCAAAGCCAACAGGCAAGAAGTGTCTGCAAACATATTCTTTTCCTTTCTATCTTTTGCACCGCTCCAGTTCCTGTTCCAATAATAACTAAGAGATGTTTAACAGGATATCACATAGACTTACTAATTTTTGTAAGACAAATGTGCTTATCATGCTTTTGGGGATAATGATAAGTCTTCTCATTGTATAGTGATGACATTCCACTCACACATGAAATCGCAAGAGATAAAGGAAAAGTCTCCTTGTAACTCACTAACTATACTGAGAAGTTTTCTTAAATGTACCTTGGGTTGAGAGGCTTGCTTTACAGCCCCAAGTAGTTTCAGTCTAATACACCACTATCAGTCCCACATGATTGCTTACAATCGATCAATAAGCAAGGATTACATGGTCTCCTTGACCACAGTGGGGTTGTTCACATACTTGAGTGCTCAGTATTGCAAGCACTGATGACAGAGGGGTCCTACAAGTTTGCTGGATATAGAATCTATCAGTCACACACAGCAAAAGCATATCAAGGCATAGACTCTGCAAAGCCAGTGTACTCAGAGGAAGAACAGGGGCAAAGCCACCACCAGCAGTTGGGAAAATCTGAAGGCAAATCTCTCGGTATAAGAGGGCAGGAGAGGACAATATTACTGACAATCGCTTGGATGACAGTTAGTTCCAAATGGTATGCTGTGAGGAACTGGCACCAGTATGAAAACTTGGCAGAACTTTTAGGGGTTTTAAGTGTGGAAGATACAGCAAGGCTGTTCTTTAAAAAGGTTCTTCTCAAGTAACCTAGCTATTGTGCAATGGCTACAGGATGTTCCTTACAGGACAGAGTAGATTTGTTTACATTTGAAACACCAGATCATGAAACAGGATACAGAAAATGCTATCTACATTAATGAAATGAAGCTAAAACCCACTGATTCTTCATTTATTTGTATTTTGTGAAAAATAAACTTTGCATTTACTCTTACATCAGGACTCTGTAGGGCTAAGCAGATCTAGAGCTCTCACCTTTGCTCAGTTTCAGAGGCTCACGATTGTCAGAAGAATGAAAAATTTAAATAAATATAACATAATCACTATGCCTGTATTTGAGTTGTTCTGATAATTATAAGATGACATGAGGTAAATACTTGGAGTTAAGAGCAGCTCTAATGACAGGTGACCTGCCATTTATATTTAATCCATTTAAAAGACATTTTTATCAGACAAAGATCAACCCACCCACTGGGACCATTAATAGTTACACTTATAAAAAAAGCCAGCAGCCAGAGACCAACAGAGACAGACATAACAAGAGTTAGTCTCACAGTCCAAAATCGTCAGTAAATTTAGAACACACTTACATGGACAGTTTGCTGTGCATGTTATTATTTAAGCAGCATTGTAGTAAGAACATATGCATGCATAATGAAAAAACACTACAAGGATCTAATTAAAATTCTCTGAATAAAAGACCTCAGGAAAATGTGTGTTCACCCTGGGTGAGTTGAACACGTTAAGAGATAGAGAGCACAATGGCAAGTCGTGTGAAGCTAGGAAAGAGTAGTCTGCAATGTGGTCTTATTTGTCAGAGACTAGGTAGGATTCTGTGGAACAATCTGCAGTGGTATATGCAATGTCTGTTAGGTATTGTGAAAGGAATGCTTGTCTGGGTGCACTATAAACACCCTTCAGATCTTTTGTTGATGTTAGCAGGAGCTATCCCTAGGACCAGTGCACATGCATCAGATACTGGACTGAAGGTTATGCTCACCCGTTCAGTCATGGACCTCATGCACACAGGCCTACTCAGCTTGTCTGAGGGCAGGCTCTTCATCTGTCTGGAAAAAAAAGTACTAGTAGCTAGCATATAAACCAGAGGTTGATCTCACTCTGGAGTCTTGGGAGTCATCCTGCATTTCACCATTTTTTGCCCTTCTGCCACTAGACAGGGGTAGCAGGAATAAGGAGCTGCATAGCTATCTAATATCTAATCTAATATTGAACACCACAGGCACTTCCAAGTAATGGTATTTATGTACAAAATTTTCCCATTACTTTTTTTCAACAGTGGACTATAAATTAATTTGTGATAATTTTCTTTAATACACAGATTTCTGCTTTTTGGGGGCAGCCTGGGCAGGCAGGGTAAGGGATGCTCTAGGGCTATAGTCAACTACACATAATCAGGCAAACATTCTATTGAGTTCACTAGTAGCTTTGCCTGCATTAAAAATATTCCCAAAGGCCTCTTGGAGTTTTTACAGTATTTGACTCATTTTCAACACAATTCCTCTTCTAGTCTATAATGATCTCTCTCTTCTTTGTCTATAGAGGTGTCTCAGTCCCAGCCTCTGATCCCCTTCTCTTTCATTCCTGTCCCCAAGGACTGTTCCATCAGCCCTCTTTCGAGTACAGATTTATAAGCTGCACATATAAGGTGAGCAGGCTTATAGCTTCAGAGTTTCTGGCACAAGGTACAAAGTAATAGCAACAAAAACACTGACATATGCAGCTGTTTCTTTAAATAAGGGAAGGCCAAGCAAGGTGACCACTGCC
The DNA here is from genome assembly GCA_024605025.1 of Megaceryle maxima. Taxonomy (NCBI): domain Eukaryota; kingdom Metazoa; phylum Chordata; class Aves; order Coraciiformes; family Cerylidae; genus Megaceryle; species Megaceryle maxima. The sequence continues at coordinate 20,629 of JANHGN010010810.1, forward strand.
AGCCAAGTCTGAATGTATAAAGAACACCACTTCCAGAAAGAAGGGCTCACAAAGTTCTTGAAAGTGAGACCACCTCAGAGATGAAGTTAGTCCCTTCCCCTCCCCCAGTCTTCCCTGACCTGCTTCAAACTCGAGCAAATCAGTTTTTCCAAGCTTCTCACCCCCTCCCCCCCCGTGAGCAGTCTGATTTTTCTATGTAAACATTTTGGCAGATCTCAGAACAGTTTTAGTCATTCATTTAATAGTCACAAATGATGGTTCTGTTTCATCAGCTAATTATTTCACCAGTCTCACAGATGCATGCTTTTCCTGCATGGTCAGTGAGGAGGAATCCAGTGCCCATACAGGCAACAATAATAATTTGAGTAAAAAACTGCTGTGTTCTGATTTCTTCCCTTCAACAGGTTTTGTTCTGTGGTTATTTAAAAGGAAAAAAAAAAAATAGCCCAAGTTCTTTAGGACACAGCATGCAGGACATAAATGAAGAGAACCACTGGAGGTCACTGTGACAGAAAAGGAGAATGATGAAAGCAAGACCTCTAATGCACCAGCCACCCGTTTGAGGCGGTGGTGGCGGCAGGGGCTGAAAGGGTGGGAGAAGAGACAGCCACCCGTTTGAGGCAGTGGTGGCGGCAGGGGCTGAAAGGGTGAAAGAGACTGCATCTCTAGTCTGACTTTACTGCAAATTGGAGGCACTGGCTGCAGCAGCAAGGCAGGAGACGAGGCTTGTTTCCACATCAAAACCTTGAATTCTGACCAGGTTTTCCTCCAAAGAATCTCCCACTTTTATCACATGTATGTGTTTACCGTCTTCAGTCTGACTGTGACGTGTCCTGCCCTGCTCAGAGACTCCCAGCTCCGTGCTGTGCTGAATAGGAGCTTTTGTAAAAGACAAAGTTATGTTATAACTTACATATATAAAACCATTTTCCTTTCAGAAACACTGTTTCCCAGCACCAAGGGAACTTTAACCAAAGGTTGTGGATGCTTTGCCTCTGCCCTGGCTGGCAGTGAGGCTTTTGTGTCCCAGCCCTGTACATGGTGCATGGGACTTGTTCCTAAAATGATAATCACACATGGGTTACAGAACTGCCGGCTCTCCAACCTATTTCCAAGAACTGCATAGCTTGAAATCCTTATTTTCTTTATTAATGTGTGTGTAGGAGGGAGGGAAGGAGGCATGGTGAGCTGAGGGAGTCAAGGCAAGAAACATCATGCCTTTCAAATGTAGGGGGTCATTTTCTTCTTTTTCCACCCTTCCCCCTACCAGCTGTTAAATCCCATGTTTCTCCAGCAATGCCTGCTGCCTCTGTGACAGAGATACGCACAGCAATCATCACTTGCAATGGCTGAAATCATTTGGCTGGACCCAGAGGAGAAGAGGTTTGCAAGTTCATTTGGAATAAGAATCCAACAACCTACCTAAGTTGTGGGGTTTTTGTTTCGTTTTGTTTTTCCTTTAAAAGCCCCTTCTTTAGTTTGCATATTCCTTTCTGCCCCTAGTCTCTCTCTCAGATCAATTTCTGGATGCCCTTAATCCACCCTATTGCCCCCCACAAGTTTCTGGTAACTTCACATTCAGCACAGAATACTGTATAAAAGCAGAAGAAAAGTGAAATATCTGCTATCGAAGAAAAGAATGAAAATGAAGCTGCAAATGCTACATCTTGCAATGACTTCAAGCACAGCTTTCCTTTCTGCCTTGTTTTTTGTGTATGTCTGTGTGTATTTTTGACTAATAACTATGCATGCATGCACATGCACGTACGAGTGTGTGTGGGAGTGAGAGCCAGAGAGCATATAAAGGGTATTTGGGGATTCTTTGGGTTTGGACTCTCACACATAGTTGGGGGAGGCAAGTTATAAACATATAGGTAGATCCAAGAATGAATACTTTAATATTTGCAGATCCTGATGGCTGCCAAATGCTAGCATTTCAGGGATGCATATTCACATGCAGCTGGTGACACACGTTGGAAGATACCCAACACTTTGCCCGTTAAGTTCCAGACTTAAAATATCTCTGCAGACCCATATATGTATCTTAACACAGAGTAGGGAATATTTCCCCTTATATTCTATACTCATTAATTAATAAGCAAGCAAAATGGTTTGCTAAGAATAGGAGAATAGAAATAGAGGTTTTACTAGAAATCTTGACCTTTTAGAAAGAGCAAGTTGTCCTTCCCAGGACCTCTAAGTCAACCTGCTAGTTAACCTGGAGAAAGACACCAAAGCTTATTAGGCCCAATAAAAATCAACCCACAGTCATCCCCCTTTGGGGGATGATACTTTCTAGGCATTTGGGCTACATGGTTCATTGCAGCTGGACTTTCTATTTAATTTAATTTTCTTAAGGCTATCACACAGCTCCAACATTCCCCAGCTTGTTTACTGCTAGTCTCACCAGTAAGCTGGGTGCCAGTTTTATTTAATTTGTTTTTCCAGTGGCAGCAACAATCTGTGTGGAAAGCATAAACAGAGGGAAAGAATCTGGAATCAGCAAATGGTGTGCACAGCTGCACACCATAATTTCTGCTAGTGAAAGTTTTAATTCAGCTCATCAGAAAAGCAGAAGAGTTGGAGGCAAAGAAGAGGTGGGGTAGTGGAAGAAATATAGCAAGAGGAAATAGTAAAATCCAAGGCAGCTGGAGAATCTTGGAGTCATTATAATTAAGGCCCAACAGGTTACAATTTCTCCAAAAAAGAAGTCAAAACCAGAAACCAGCCAACAGGTTGTCAGGAGGGATTGCTCAAAGATGTGATTCTAAAATACATTGTAATGGAAATAGAAAAATTGCATTCTGTCTTCATTTCTCCTGCAGTAAGAACATTTCACCAAGACACAAAATGAGGGGGAAAAACTCTTAAGAGAAAGAAAACTACAGCAATCAAAAAAGGAAGTAAATAAATTTTGAAATCATAAGTTAAGAAGCATTACTGTTGGAGGCAAAAAAGGAAGGAAGGAAGGAAGGAAGGAAGGAAGGAAGGAAGGAAGGAAGGAAGGAAGGAAGGAAGGAAGGAAGGAAGGAAGTTGCCAATTAACAGTCAGGAAACACAATTTCAACCTGTAATTAGAATGAAACTGCAAATGCTCAGAAAAGCATCCTCAGCATTTAGAGCCCCATAGATGAATCAGGAGTAAGAAGTATGACTCCTAGTTTGTTTGCGGCTAAGTATCTTCTGATGTCAAGTCTTTCCCCTTAAAGTTTTTGTGCTTTCTTCACCATCACATTTTAATCAATCCATTCATCTAGATGAATGGATTTGTGTCACTTCCCTTGCTGAAAGCTCATTGTAGCCAATGTTTCATGCCTTCATTGTCATAACTGCCTCTTATGCCCCTACTTGTGAGATACTGTTAATTGGCCTGTGTTCAGAGGCAAGGGATGATCATGTCTATTGCTATTATTGTTAAGACCGAGCTCAACAGAGTAATTTAGTCCTCTGTGAGCTTGGATGATTGCCCCTCCTACCCAGCAGATATATTTCATCGGAACACGTAGGCTTCCATTTGACCACCCATCTTGTAATTTTTTTAATATATGTGTTTGTGTGAGCTTAGGGAGGTTTCTACAATGCTTTGGGATGCATTTGAATGCCCAGTACATCTAACCATTGCTGCCTGGTAAGATCTAGTTGTGTCACTGCTTCCAGATGAGGAGTTCAAAACAGAGGCTATTAGACAAAAATGGAGATGACACAGGTGGAAAGATTTGGAGTTACTACCAGGAGCCATGTTTCATCCTTTCTTTGTGAGACACTACAGTTCAGTTCGAGGAGCTGACAGCAGCAGCAGTCTTGCTTTTCTCCTGCTAGGTCCTAAATTAGCTCTGGTGTCTGGACAGGCCTCCTCTTTCTCACAGTCCTTGCTTTCCTGTGGCTGATAAACCTCCTGAGAGGTCACCACTCCTTTCTCTTCCCTAATGAGCATTTATAAACAGTTAGAAGAAGTCATGGAGAAGATAAGGCAGTGGCCCACAGCTATAACCTCTCAGTTCAGCATGTATTAAGAGGCCTTCACTTCCTGCCTTCATCCCCTTTCCAGATAACAGACGCAACTGGCCTTGTCAGGCTCAGATTTTAAACAACGTTCCTTATCAGCCATTTAAGTGCCAAACCAGGAAAGGCAGAAATATTCAGTAGCCAAGGGTGCAATGGAGGGGATGACAGCAGAGATACCTCTTTTTGGCTGCACAGATATATGCCAAATTAAAGTGACCATTCAAGAACTGGGTGAGATCTCAAAACCTGTGACTGTAGAATTTGTTAATGAACCAGCATATTCTTAAGCTTTTTACAAATGTTGATAGCCCTTGCAATTTTCTTTTAATGGACCGTCACATAATTGAAGATTTTTAGCAGTGTCTGACATTCATATTAATGTATTTAAAAGAAAGAGTGTTAAATTATATATGTATAAATGCCTGAGTAGCAGATGTGCAAAAAGAACTCTTAAAAACACATATACAATAAGTATAAGAAGAAAGCATTTTCAGGCAACAAACTTTTTTTTAAATATAGAATATTTTAATTCTGTACTTAAAACGAGCTAGATGAACACAGTGAAACCTGTATCTGTGCTTTAGCAATGATTTCAAAGAATGGCTATTAAACTTTAGTAATTTATTTGAAAATAGACTTGAACTTCTATGCTGTCAGACTGGAAACTGTCTGAAAGACCATAAAAAGGGCAATAAGAAAAATTGCATTTTTGTCACAGCTGTCATGTGAGTCATGGATTTTCATGTGCTTTCAAAGTATCCGTGACTTTTGATATTTAGGGATTTTGCATGTGGGCTGGTAAACGTGATGGTTAAAGAGCTGAACCAATTTCTCTGAAAACCTTGAGTTCTGCCAAGTTAAACCCTACACTGCACGGGAGGCTAATAGAGAGCAGGAGCTCAGCAACAACACTGTGGTTACACAAAGGATCATACCAGTGAATTCTCACTGAGAGCTTTAATTCCTCCAGGGATAGAGAGATTTCTCTTTCCCCACAACATTTGCAGTTAGGTTGAATTTGAAAAGTCCAACTCTGGCAAAACAATGACCAAAGGTAAATGGTTTCTCACAGCAAAATATAGCCTAATAGTTACTTGGGGGACAGTTGGGGTGGGGTGGCAGGGTAGTAATAAAAGATAAAAGAGGGGGGAGGAAGATGCATTAGGTATAACAAGAAAAACACTTCTTCACCTGCATCCCTACATCTGTCATGTCTCTCTCGTGACACTTCCATAAAATTGTTAACGGTACTGAGTCAGAACAAAGATCCATCTGGCTCAGTACCCTGTCTCCAACACTGGCTAAAAGCAGATGCCCAGGGAAAATTATAAGCAAAAGATACAGCGATACTTCCTTGGAACACTCTTCCAACTTTGAGCAATTTCCAATTTAGGGACTTTCTGGTTTTGTATTTAATACTCTCAGTAGATTTTTCTGCCATGAATTTGCCCACATGCTTTTTGAAGCTGTATAAGTTTTTCTTGAAGTTACTGTCACTGAAGATTAATAAGAGAATTCAGTACTAAACAATGACACTAAATAAATACTCAGAAAGCGCAGGCATGCTTGGCAAAGGAGTTGCCCTTGGTCCTGTGGTGAAAATTCCTTAAAAAAAAAAAAAAAAAAAAAAGGAATAGGGAGAAAAAAAGTCCTTCTTTTGCTCCATCAATTGCCTAATCACATAACCAGTATGAAAAAATGGTTGAGTATCTCAAGATACTAGAGCTAATTATTGAGTATCTAGTGTACTAGAGCTAATCCAATCTTATATATATATATATATACAAACTATGCAAACGAGAAATAAAGATGGAAAAATAGTGTTTACAGTAAAAGATGCTGGTAATAGCTATTACAATATGGAGAGAGACTTTAGACAGACAGATGATAATTTCCTTAAAAAGAAATGATCAGTCTATTCATCCTTTTCCAACTACACTTGTTCAAATAGAAAATAATATTTGCAAAGGGACACTGAGTTTTCTTTTCTGCATTTTTTTTTTTTTTATTCATCCAGGGTGTCAAAGGCTTAACTGATGCAGCCCAAAGTCTTAGGAACTGTTGTTCCCCTTTTACTTTCTGTGATATGAACAAAATAGTAGGAGCTGGAGTATGCTTGATCAACTGCACACCTTTGAAAAACTCCAACTCTGAAAGGCCTTACCACATTAATTCATTATTTTATCATAAGACTGATGAAAAAAGGCCCTGTATCTTCCTCATAAAGCTCTCCCATATTGTCAGAAGTGGAATCCTGTGCATATGCATATGTATATAAAGGAATTATGTCTGGTCTGACTTGCCAAATTCCTTACAGTAGAGAACATGTGCTCCACTAGCAAACTTATCAACTCTGTTGTCAAACCAGTTAGAAACAAAATTAGATTACTTTTACTTCTAAGGCAACATTTTATTTTCATAAACACAGGTAAGGAAAAACTCACAGCAATAAAAATCAAGCTGCAGTAAAGGTTCTTATGGCCATTTCAGGAAATCTGTTGCGTAGACCTTTAACACAAGATGGATTACACCGAGCAAATTAAAATTCTACACTGAAACTTTGATTTTGAAAATGCCAGGGCAATTCTATGTCCTTGATTTCCATGCACAATTATAACATTCATACATAAAAAGAATATTTGTAAGAGGAATTATTGCAATGACATGCCAAAAAAAGGCATTTGATAGGATATTAGGTCTTATGAAAAAGCCAACCTCACACAGCTTCTTTGCTGCCCATATCTACTAGTCACTGTGGATAAAATAAAACTCATAAATAATCATGTGAATTGAACCAGACATGTGATGTGGAAGAATTTAAATTACTGAAATTCAATAAATTTAAAGTCTACTAAAAGTGGGGTTGTACACCAGCAGGTAGTGCTGCCAGCTGTGTCTTAGGTTTCTAAACTATATTTTTCATACTAGGTTTTGCCAAGTCCTGCTGTCTTGCATATGATGTTTCCTTGCGCTCCAGAACCCTACAGACCCAGAACCCTGAGACTGCAACATTCTGGTCCAGTTGGAAATCCACCATGGAGTAGCTTTGCCATCTTTGTCTGCCTATGCCAATCACAAAATAATTATCAAAGAAAGGATCATATTTTTTTATGCTGCTTTCTGATTGTATCATTTATCTTTTGATCTGAATTGCAATATATTATTTTCTGTTCTATATACAAATCTCTGAGCCCCATGTGGTGTCTTTAGTGGGTTTATGATAGCCAAAAAAACCTCTTCCCATTCATCTTTTAAGGCTACATTCCTTTAATGTTTTCTGGGTTTGTGTGGGTTGGGTTTTTTTAACTACCCATTTCCTATCAATTCTTATTAGGTTAATTTTTACTTCTAATGTCCTTGATCACATCCCTTGAAGAGGAAAAGAAAGTTTTTTCAAATTACTCCTGCTTTAGTCTCATAAATCATAGTGGTCCATGGGAATTCCACAGTGCCATCTACTGCAACGTGCTAGAATAACTGATAACGCAACACAGATTTTTCCAGTTGATCTTACCTTCCTGACTTGTTCCAAGGTCTCTTTTCCTTCTGCACAGATCCCAGCACATTTTGTTACTATGCCAGTTTCTTTGTTTCTCTTTTGTGATGTACTAGTGATCATAGCATTTCACTACTTCTTCCCAACCCTAATCTTACTATCTTCTTTTTTTTTTCTTCCTTCTCCTTTTTTTTTTTTCCTTTTTTTTTTTTTTTTTTTTTCCTTTTTTTTTTTTCCTTTTTTTTCTTTTTTTTTTCTTTTTTTTGGATAGGTGTGGTAGATCTATGTTGGTTTCTGAGGCATAACTATCCCACCTTGCTGGATCAATGGGCACCATCTTTCTTTAAATAAGACCTCGAGAAAATTCCATTCAGAGTCTGCCCATGATGATTGTTCATTGCCTAGAGGGTGAGGTGAGAGATTGAAACCAACCAAAGCAGCAACATCTTTCCAGATGGAGACAAATATGCTGCCTCTGCAGCTTCTGCTGGCCTTGAAAGCAAGAGATCAGGAGAGAGAAATATACCACTGCTCAGTTTGAGAGAAATAGAGCAGAGCCTGTGTTGACTGACAATTCAAGCATGGCCTGGCACAGATCCTTACTTAGTAAGGATCAAAGCAATGAAGGTTCACAAGAGTGATGCTTTTTCCTTTGACACTGACTTGTTCAATTAAGGTAAAAATTGGAAACCTGATGCCTAAGTGGAATATAAGAGGCTGTAGAGGCCTTGGTTTAACACTCTGTGATGTTCTGATTTTCAGGCTTTATTTTTGTTTTAGGGAAACTTTAGGGCACAGTAAGACACAGAAAGAAATATTTATCAGTTAACATGATCACCAGTTGACAACATAAACCCATGTTTGGAATAAAAGTTTCTTCAGTATCTCAACAGTTTATTAGCTTTAGTATGTGTTAGAATTAAAAACAGTATAAAAAGATTAATATGTGTAATCACCATAATCTGCTACACTCAGGCAACTATTCTCTCCTACATAGTTTGCTGATGGGTAAATCAAGGGAACTTTATCTTTGACCATGGAGAATGTAGGAAGAGTGCTTGCCTAAAATCCGGCTAGGATGTATTAAACTGAATGCTCTTCACTGCAGCTGCTTGTAATTGTAGTCAAAAAAACTCTGTAGAACAACAAAAAAGGAAGAAGAATGGAACAGAATGGGGAAAATATTAGGCTGCAAATCACAATATCCCTCCAAGCAAAAGTAAGGCATTTTTATTCCCAGACTTCTCATATCAGATTTGATTCTGACTGGATTTGAAATATAATAATGAATTATGTATATTATGCAAACACAGAAAAGAGAATGAAGTACAGTTATCTATTTGTATGTTTCTTATATGCTTTTTTGTCCACTGGTCATATACAAATTTTTGAACATTAGAGTGTGTTCAGCAATTCCAGGCAGGGCGATTTCCTTCATTACTATAAATAGATCTGTTGCCTGGTAAGCACTAGTACAGTCATTAACAAGTTACATTTATTCTCTGATCAGAAAATAGATCTACCTAGCCATGCCAAAAAGACATCGATATTTCTAAAATTAGTCAGGGGAGGTCAGTAAACTTTTAATAGCACTGTTAAAAATGTTCATCCTAATTAAGTTATGAACTACAAAAGGCTTTTCAAGCTGGAGTTACTTGCTCAAGGACCAAATAGATGTATAAGGAGACATCTCTCCTCAATTCCTTTCTATATAAGTAATGCCCAGGAATCTTGAGTATGGATTGATCCCAGATAAGTCTCATAAGAGCCAGAAAGCTGGTTAATAGGAGATATAAGGAAATGATAATTGTAAGTGTGGTTTTATTTCATTCTTTGTATCTGTTGTGTTAATCTTGGGGTAAGAAGAAAATTGGGTTTTATTTTTACTTGTTTTGGGTTGTTTGCTCCATGGAAGTAGCAGTTGACAAACCACTTGGGAATTTCAACAGAATTAGAGTATTCCTCAACAGAGGGATGGGACCACAGCCATAATAACCAACACTTCCAAAGAATACTCAGCATTACTGGGGATGTAGTGAAGTGGTTCCTTGCTAAGCTGTATGGAGGCAAGTTGGGCAGTGGTAGGAATTGCTGTGGAAGTAGGGGCCTTACCAGCCTGTCCACACAGCAGGACCGTGGCTTCGGCACCTGAGCTTTGATGGTCATTCAGGGTTTTCTAGCACACACAGAGGAAACTGGACAGCGTGATCCTGTTTACCACAGTCCTAAAACTGTTTTTAAAGCATTTAAAAAAATATTAAATTACAGCTTTCTACCCCAAAACAAAAGAGTTGCTTGGAGTGCTGATGGTCCACCCCAGCAATTCACTCTAAATGACTAAAAAGGCCACTTGGGCTACTCATTCTGCAGAGGAGTGTGACTTTTCATTGGGCTGGGGGCTTTTTTCCCATGCAGAAGTGACCCCCTGGGCATTATAACATATATTCAGTTCATATCTACCTGATCTATTAGAGGCAAAAGCAGTTCTGACAAGAACAGTAACTACAAGAATGTAATGTTCATTTCTACAGAAGGCACGGTGTCTGCATGTCTGGGAAGGGCCCAAGATGCTTACAGCATTTCTGTTTTCCATGCTGTGGTGAATTTGGAACCTTTACACAGCTTAAGACAGAATAAATTTCACTCCAGCACAAATCTCTTGATCATTTCTCCTTCAAATGTGGGAAAACAACACTGAGAATGTGGAAAGTGTAGAGCACATCATAAATCCATGGACACAGGAACTCAGAAAGCTGCATAAGGCACATAAGGTCTGCTATAAAGGAAGCACTGTGCTTTCATATTATTTTCTGTTTAAAATCTACATGTGTGGTTTGGGACAAAGGTCTTTTAGTGTGGAAGAAAGAAGGTTCAGTGTTTTTCTTACTTTTTTTTTTTTTTTTTCCCTAAAGAGAGGTATGTCTCTGGAGAGACAGCGGAGAGATGATGTGCTCCAGTGTCTAGCAGATACTGCTGCAGGAAAGGTGAAATTTTTGAAACCACAGAAATAATACTGAGGAGAACTCAGCACCCAGGATATAGTTCATGTCTGAATAACCAACAGGTGTTTAAGCAAAGGTAAAGGTTTGCATGTTGGTTGTCATTTGGTTAGTGTCATTAAGTATTTCTGATCCTAAAACTGTGTTTTCTTGAGGGAATCTTCCCCCACCACCTGATTTTATCAGAAAGTATACATGTTCTTTCCCTCTCATCAGGAAAGCAAAGTGAACACAACAAACTCTGTAGCTGCTCCATCTCAGCAACAGTGCTAGAACTGCCACCTGAATATTTCTACTGTTGCTTTAGAAAACAGACCCTGTCTCCAAAGAAAAGTTTATGCATCTGTGTCACCTGGTTTCTTAGGGTGTCTGACTGTGTTTCAGAGAGCCTGGGAAACCTTCAGGTTTCCTTTTTGCATCTTCATATGCTCAACATGCCTGCCTTTTTCCTTGTCACAAATGGAATACAGAATTAATATCCCCAAAGGACTTTAAGTACACATGATCTAGACAATCTAAAAACAAATTGCAGATGAGTCATTTATTTAATGGAAGAAGTCAAATCATCAACATCAGCTGTCACAATGAATGCTATCAACTATTTTTGATAGCATATGCACTATATTAGGGAGAGACAGAGAAGATGAATCTTGCAACTAATATTCACTGTGCCTGTCAATGGCATTGGAGTTTAGATGGGGCTCATATCCACTCACTTTCAATCTTTACACAGTAGATTTCATTTTATATCCAAATGAGTCACTTTGTGCTCCCTTGATAAATAGTGAAGAGTAAGTGGCAGTTTTAGAGACCCATTTTAGTTGTCTAGCTTTGAATGGGATAGATGGGCTGCTGTAGGCATCATTAACTACACTAATTTGATCCTGACTGTAAAGTGACCAGTTTTTGATACTGCAGCCAGGTACACCTGGATGAGCTTGCCCATTCATACTTGAAGTAAGATCTTACAGCGCTGCTGGCTGAAGACCCACACAACTTCTACTAACTTTGTTGTAATGTTAAATGAGAGGTAACTGGAGTTTCATGCATGATGAAGCCCAAGTTTTTCTCCCATTCACACCAGTCAAACCTCAGTGATAGTTCCCAACACAATCATAGAACAATCACCAATGGAAAAAAGTGGTCATGCAGTGGAAAAGCAGTGGAACAACATTCTGCTGATGGGTTTCTAGCACCATTCCTGAAAACATGCATCAGGATATATTCTCACCTGTCCTGTGAAATTGTCAAAGGAATATCCGTAGGACAGTTATAATCACAGTGTGGGGTTCCTGAGCTGGAACATCTGAGACCCCACAGACCTCCACAAGGAGAGAATAGGAATGAAGCTGTGTTGTTTTAGGAGCTTACTCCTTTGAAAGAAATAAGCTTTGTATTATCTGTGGCACCTTAAAACTTTTATTCCTAATTTAGCCTAACTTTTATTATACTACATATTCCTCTTTTCCTTATAAAAATGTACTTTCTGCTCATTCAAACAAGTATTTTAAAAACTACATGCCTAACAAGAAAGATTTCTAATCCAAATAAATCTATGCAGTATACAGTATACATATTTGTTTGTATATCTTTGTTAAATTTTGTGTTGGAAAGGAAGATGAAGATAATATTTTCCTCGGGGAGGCTTGTTTAAGCACAATGAATTTCAAAAGTTATTATTATTGCTTTAGGAAAAAAAAAATTTTGCTTGTGGCATAAATATACAGAAATGACAGAGTGCAACCAGAACTAAAACTATATGAAAGATTAATGAAATTCATGAATACTACAAAGATTGTTTCACTGTTCTTTATGCAGATATTCTACAGCATTGCAAATTGCAGAGCAGTGAGGTAGTCTGTATTTGTCTACTGCTGCTCCCATGAGCTGCTGTGGAAGAACAATTACTCTGCTCCATAAATGTGGGTTTGACAAATTAAGGGACAGTAAAATATCCAGGTTCCCTATTCAAAGAGGTTTATCTGTGCTGTCTTTCATGCCTGACTATTTATGATTCAGTTACAGCCACTCCAACATCATCTCCCTTTCTGAGAAGAAAAGTTGTCAGTAGGCTCCACAGAGGATTGATGAGAAACCCTCACATACATGGAATTTTGATATCATCAGCAGCCATTTTACATTCTGATTCCAGGCACCCGGTCTCCCTGAAGTCCTTCTACAGGTGCTGCTGGAGGTGATTATCTCCCCTTTGCATCAGCCTCATGAGAATCCTGTCACCTTGTCTATACAAGATATTCAGGGACACAGCTAACCTGGTCAGCTCAGCTCAGTTCCTAAAACTGGATGTTCAAACTGGGCTCTCCTAGTTTCATTTGACTTCTTAGCAAGGAGAGGAATAAAAGCTGTTACACAACTGTAAGGAGCCAATTTTCTCTTGATCTACAAGGATCTGGCTGTTAACCGTAGCGCCATTTCATCTGTTTCAAGAGGTTTGTAGCAGTGTTCCGGGAAGGGAAGATCTCACCACAAATTTCTGCATCTCTCTGGAATATGAGACATGTAGTAGTGGTGGTATGGATGCTATGATTAAATTGATTTATTCATCCTTGCTGATAATGGATTGGAAAGCACTTGTAGAAATCTGAAGATTCACCATTAGGATGATGATGATATTTAATTACAAATAAAAAACTATAGCCACAGAACAGATAATGCAGTAAGAATACTTGGGCTGTCAATCTCTTTATGCCTACATATAGAGTTTTGCCTTCCCATTGGCCAGGAAGGCCAATGGTATTCTGAGGTGCATAAAGAAGAGTGTGGCCAGCAGGTCAAGGGAAATTATCCTCCCCCTCTACTCTGCACTAGTACGACCACATCTGGAGTATTGTGTTCAGTTCTTGTCTCCTCAGTTTAAGAGGGACAGGGAAATACTAGAGAGTCCAGTGGAGAGCTACAACGATGATTAAGAGACTGGAACATCTCTCTTATTAGGAAAGGCTGAGAGCCCTGGGGCTGCTTAGGCTGGAAAAGGGAAGACTGAGAGGGGATCTTACGAATGTTTACAAATATCTTAAGGGTGGGTGTCAAGTAGAAGGGGCCAGCCTCTTTTCAGTGGTGCCCTGTGATAGGAGGAGAGGTAATGGTCACAAACTGGAACACAGGAAGTTCCACCTCAACATGAGAAAAACTTCTTCACTGTGAGAGTGACAGAGTCTGGAACAGGATGCCCAGAGAGGTTGTGGAGTCTCCTTCTCTAGAGACTGTCAAGACAAAATCACAGAATTGCTCAGGTTGGAAAAGACCTTCAAGATCATTGAGTCCAACCTCAACCTAACCCTCCTACCTTAACTTTAACAACCCACTGCTAAACCATGTACCTGAGCACCACATCCAAATGATTTTTAAACACATTCAGGGATGGTGACTCAACCCTGGATATGTTCCTGTGTGGCATGCCCTAGGTGTTCCTGCATTGGCAGGGGGGTTGGATTTGATGATCTCCAGAGGTCCCTTCCAACCCCTACCATTCTATGATTCTATGTACAGTAACTTCTGTGAAAAAGTATCTAATTCTGCAGGAAGTCAACACAGAAGCCTGTGTCTAACAAATGTCATGGTCTCTCACATATGCAGAAAGTTCTAAATGATAATGCAAGCTTATATTGCATTGTGAGTGAAGAGGGAAACAAACAGATTGCATATTTAAAAATCTGTCTTGCAATCTAGGCAGATTCCTGCAGGAACTGCAAACCTGTGTTAGCACCGCAAGCTGCAGGAGACAGGGGGCTGTATTGAAAAATTTTATTCTACCATACCACGTAATTTTTCTACCATACCACGTAATAAACAGCTCTTTAAAAAACCTCTTCTGGTTACTGGCAGTGGAGGTAGGAGAGCTAACCTCCCACCTACTGGAACTCTCGCAAATCGATTGAAAGAATACCAGTGATTTTACTTTGAAATGGCTTTAAAAGCATGCATATCTTACATAAAATGAGAGTTGTCTTTCTATGAAACAAGAGTATATATATTGTAAAACTTTTTCAAATAGAGCTGGCTTATTTGTCATGGAAATCATGTCCATAAAATATCTGAAGATATTTGTTCCCTTTGTTATCTTTAGAAGCCGCAGTTAACCCCTACTGAGGATTTCCATATTTCCTATAAATTCTTAAAAATAAACATATTTTTTCCTAAAACTGTTGCCAGGTTATCATAGTCAACTGTCTTCTGCAGTTTTCCAAGGAATCTTTGGGATCCTGTATGGAAAAGTACAGCGTGTTACATATGGAAACATGTTTGCACTATGTACTAGGCTTGGAAACTTCCATGGCTTGGAAACTTTGTGACATTGAAGGATTTATTCTATCATCAATAGAAATATTAGATACTTCTGAGAATCTTTCTTGGATGTAGGCTCTTTGGATCTATAAAGAGAGTGAATTTTCATTTCAAACAAGTGCCCGGCATTAAAATCTTCATCTTGAAAAGACATAGTGGGTTTTAATAGGCATTTCAGTGCCAAGACATGTCAGTCAAATTATTATTGGCTCTAGCTGCACTCTCACAAGCTGTTACATTCTTTACCTGCAGCAGAGTGGCACTCAAAAAGGTGCAAAATTCTTCTTTGCTTTTGAAAACAGCAATGAAAGTTAAAAAAACAACCCCTCAAAACCAAACCAACAACCCAAACCCTTCAATCTAATTCACACAACTGAAAACTTCTGATCTTCATACAAGAAGGGTAGATACATACACTTCAGTAGGAGTATCCTTTGAGAGACAGAAGTCCACTAAGCCAAAATATGTAATAATTAATATGCAATCCATAAAAATATCTGATTCCTGACATAAACTGAAATGGACATGAATTCTATCCTTACTACTCCTGTTACCACACATGCACGTGTGTGCGTGTATGTATAATATTACATAAAGTTGCACAAGTCGCAGTAGTCTCAGGCTTGGTCTTATCCCAGTTCCCTATTTTATACATCGTAACTGCATCTTGCAAGTAAAATCAATCTCACTGGAGTGTTACATGGCTCATACATTCCCAATATGGGAATTTTCTTTCGAGAAAATTAATTACATTGAGAAGAAGGGAAAGGGGGAGAGAAAGAGAGAGAAGGGGAAATCAGAATTGTTATTTTTAGATCATAATGTTTTGAAATGTGATCTGCCCATTAGTCTAAGGTTTCTCAGCTACCCTGTCTTCTGGGGTTTTTTCTTTTTTTTTTTTTTTTTTTCTCCTTTTTCTTTTTTTGTGAGGGAATTGTTGATGGGAGGAAAATCATATATACACAAAATAGCTTTGTTTAGAAACTCTAAAAGTGTGTTTGGTCTTGCAGAAAAGAAGTCCTATATGAATTTGAGGAGTGGAGGCTAGGGGGTGTTTTGCAGGGAATCACACAGCTATGTAATTACAGAGCTTGTGTATGTATAAACAAACTCCACCTCAAGATCAGCAGAGAAAAGACTTGCTTACTTGTCTGATGGCCAAGAAAAATTAAACTAGAGCAGGCTATAAATAGAATGAAGAAGAAAACTGAGGGAAAAAAAAAAAAGCCCTGATGGTTGAGAGAAAATGCTCTTCCTTGCAAAAGGGTTAAAGCTCTGCTTACAAGCTTTGCTAGCCCTGGTATAAACCTTTTTTTTCTCCAGACTTCATAAGAGCTACCATGACACAACTCTTTCCTGTAGAGCTTTTAGACCATCCCTTCCTTGGTCATGCCTCCAAATGAGTGTCAAAAAGTTTCATTTCAAGACAAGGCTCAAAGTGCATTTCAGATAACATGAAACGAGAATGGCAAGAAATTCCACAAACAAAAGCCTGCAACCACTCCTTGCCTGTGTCCTTTATTCCAGGTCAGAAAAGTACAGCCTGTTATAGTTGCCAATCTTCCACAGCTCTGGACTCAGCTCACTGTGCTGATCCACACTTGCTGTGACAATCTCTAAGGGGTGATCTGCCACCTGAGAACTTCCAAACACAACTACACCATCTGCTCACAGATCTCTCACCTCCTGACACAGAGTGTGAGCTGGAGCCAGGCAGCAGGAAGCACCTGTAAGTATTTTACATTCACCAGTGACAACACCTCCCAACTTGCAGACTTCTCATCTGGCTGAATACAGTCAGGACCTACCCCCTTCTTCTCAGGTAGCCAGAACCCTCGCCAGGGTGCTCACAAGCAGCCACAGCTCATGGGATGGAGGTATTTCCTTTCTGCTATAAAATGCACCATTTACTATCACAGCCATTTTCTCCACTGGGAATGGCTGGCAATGGATATTTGCTCCTCTTGTCCTTCCTCCTCTTCTCCCTCCCTTTTTCCACCACCCCTGTTAAGCCCCAGATGATTTCACAGGAAGGAAGAAGGAGGTTATACATTGTATGAAAAGAGTTTATAAGCTCCCCTTCTGGCACAGAACTAGAAGCAGGATATTGTTTAGCTACAGGTCTGAAGTAGAGGAATAGGCACAATGAAGCTAGATGTTGCTGGGTCATTCAAAACAAGTAAATTAGTTAACAGTACATTAACCAGTATACAATAACAACAGCAAATCTCTCTCCCTTCCTCTCTGACTTAGACTATTCCAGGTAATATCCTCACAGCTACAGCAAATGCCAAATGTACTTTAGATTATTCCGTGTTTACTGCATAGCACAACAGGCTCTGGAGACAGAGATGGAGATAGAGCTGGAGACAAGGATACCTACTTGGTCTGGGGTCCATCCTGCAAGTCAAGTCACCTAGTCAAGACAGGAGGCAGAGACAAGACTACCAATACTGTCGCTCAGACCAGAGACAGATCAGAAACAGGGCTACAACACAGGCCTGGTGTCCACCCTGCACATTCAGTCAGCAACTCAGGACAGCAAGAGACAGGCGTATGTCCAACGTCTCTCAGCCACTCTGGGGGACCAGGATTGAACTTAATGGAGTCTGTGGAATGATGGGCAAGGGCTGCATTAGTGGAGGCCCTGGGTAAGGCTGGGCAGGGCACCTAAGGGCTTTTGGTGCACTCAAGGCCTTAACTGCTCTAACTTGGCAACAGAAATTGTAACATGAGGGAATTACTGTCCTTTAGTAATCTAGCAGTGCTCTAGCCCATTGCTCAACTCACCTCAGCATACAGACTCTTAAAGGGATGGTCTCTCAAGTGATCAGTAAGGTTAATAGATGCATATATTAAATTTCCAGATAGTAGTTGTCATACAGATAGATAGTGTTTGTCCAGCTGCCTCCATTCAAGAAGCCAGTAGTACACATGAAAGAACCTAGCATCCTTATGTAGACACCCAGATCAATAGGGAAATACAGCATATTTCATGATATCTATAACACCTTGCCCTCTTTAAGAATAAATCTGTGAATGGAGTACAGAAATATGCAGAAATCTAGAAGCATTTAAATTCCTCAGCTCTTTATCCTGGTTTTTAAGATCAACATATCCAATACCTTGACTGTCTCCTTGAATCCCAGTGGAGGAAAAGCATCATGTGCTTTTGTTTGGGTTCAGCTAGACCTTTTAGTAATACTCATAGTTACATTAATCATTCAAAACAGTCAGAATGTTCTCCTTTTTTTAAACTCTGTGAGATAAGACCATCAGATGGTCCTGCAAACCTATCTGAAGATACTGTGTTTCTGCCTGAAGAAAGCCACTCTTAACCCTGTTTTCTAATGCAACATCTTTATCAACAGTACCATCTCTCTGCTATTCTGCAGCCTAAACATAATTTTGAAGTCTAAATCCAAAGTTCCACTTTGGTACAACCAGGCATTTAAAGTCTTAATCTTCAAGTCTGAAAACAAAAATCCTCATCTAACTGGTGCCATTTCTGGTCAGAACCACCCTTGCTGTAAAGTGTTCCATTATAAGCCCCAGTCCTTGAGGGCAAACAGCTAATTGTTTAAATGGTGTTGTGCAAATATTCTAGAGGTGAACAATCCCCCAAACACCTGCTGCTGTAGCTAATTCCTGTGCATTTACTTCTAGCCATAACATGCATATGTCTAATCTCTGTCTGTGAAGAGACATTATGGAAAAAGTTTTTAAAAGGCAGGAATGTTCGATACATCTTCTTCTAACTTTTCTTTAGCAAAAAGACAGAAAGAGAATGTGCAGATAAGTGTGATTTCAGACCAAATGGTGAGAGGAATTATTTCCTTTTAATATATTATGTGTCAGAAGACACACATACATAATGGAGAGCTTCTATTTTGTATGGAAAAGTGGCCATTCAGTGACTGGATGATAAATCACTTTCCAGCCTTGACAATTTTCTGAGAACAAGATTTAATATAAGGCAGCCCACTGGCTGTGCTGCTTGCCTCCCACATGGGCTGTGGAATCCCTCAGAAGCAGGGGGGATCAAAACCAGCACAGCAGCCCCTGCCTCACAGTAGGGCTATTGACCATTCCGGTTTGCTGTCCTCCCCTCTGGCACCAACTTACTCCGGTGCCCCACACCCAATGAAAGCATCCCAGAAACAGCTCAGAGCAATAAGTGAGAGCAGAAATGAGTTCTTTCACAAGCTGAGATGGCAGTTTATGCCCAGAAGCAAAAGAACTGATAAACCTCATAATACTTTAACATCACAAGTTAACTGCAGGTACTTTTCCTATTCAAGTGCCTAATCCTGCCCTGGCTCTCAAACTGCCTCTGTGTCCCACAGCAACAAATTCCACAGGTTGATTAGATGCCACTTTAAAGTGTACTGCCTTTCAAGTGCTTTAAACATGTAGTCTTCATTTTACCATGAAGAGATAAGTGGAAGTGTCCAGTTGATTACAACTCAGCTCTTATCCTAGTAGAATGAGAACTGTTCAGTTAACCAAGAGCTCCTAATGGCAAAGATGTTCTTAAACTAAGGAGGTAAGAGTTGAAGTTCCAGTCATCTTGGATGTGAGAAATGACAAGGAATGTGTGGCTGGGGTGTTCTGAAGTGATTTACTCTTGTCTGCAGAGAAATTTTCTAACTTAGTTTAGTGGGAGCATAGTTATACATTGGAAGAATCTTCACTTTAATTAACACCTGAAATCCAGAAGTTTATTCCCTCTATCAAAAACAATTTATGATACTATCATAAATGTATTTGTCTTTCAGAGGCAAATCAGTTCCCACAATAATCAATATAGCTGGACATATCACTAGATAATCTTTAAGGTCCCTTTCAACCCAAACCATTCTATAAATCTATATATTTATGATTCTATTTGCCTAAGCAGAAGCATTGCAGTTGTGGTTTAAAAACTTAGAATCGGCACGTCAAGTTCTTCAGTACAACTCCTGTTCCTTCTTTGCTCAGCTCAGGATATTCACCTCACATGAGTTTGCAGAAAAACACAAACATCCATTAGTATGTTTTTTACCATAGATTTTAATGTCAAAAATACCCGTTCTTACTGGGAATATGCTGATTTAGAATAACCTTGTATTACAAAATCACTTCTAAATTTTTTATGGAATTTTCTGCTAAGTTTAGTTTCAGTAACTTGACACTCACCTGGAACATAGGTCAAAACCTTGTTTCATTGCAAAAGATACTTATTTATTTAAATAATTGTGACTGCTCTGCGATGACAGAAAGACTAAGCTATAGATCTTCTGATAGCATCACAGCCAGCAATCATCCAAAATAAACTGTATCTAAGTCTCAATAAAGCAGGACAAACAACTCCAGTGCAGTGTTAGTCCTAGCCAGCCACTCTATAGTCAGGATGTGGAGGCAGCCTGAAACAAATCAAAATTACTCTGTTTTAAAGCTTGGTAGAACTTCTTTTTCTTCCTTGTGCAAAAAAAAAAACCCCAGCAAACAAATATGGAAAACCTTGTACTGTGTGTCAGAGATGAGACTATCTGGGAAGGAGGAAAACCAAGGGCTACATTGTTATGATCAAGGAAAGAGGCACACAAGAGGCTGAATAAATAACTTCAGTGTAGATGATAGCCTACTGATTGGGGTTGTCAGCTAGGATATAAAACCTGGATTTAAGCCTCTGCTAAGTCTTTCTCTGCCAATCCACAGATGCCCTAAATAGACAGCTCTTAGCTGTCCCAAGGTGTCTTTGCACATGTGTGTGAAAATATTTTACAAGGTCTTTAAATTTTCCTTGGTCTCTCCACTGTAACAGGTAAAGAACATTTCTTGAACCTCAAACACTTTTATGGGATGAAGCACTCATCTTTCTGCTGTCGAAAGCTGTGCACTTCTAAAGCTCAACCTTCTGAAAATTTTGACACAAGGAACTGTCTGTGTTAGCTCTGCAGAGGATTCTGCTATGCAAATAGGCACTGAAGTAATAAGGAACTCACTGGAGTGAGTTCAGAGAAAGACAGCCAAGCTGGTGATACGTCTGGGGAACAAGTCCTATGAAGAGAGGCTGAGGAAATTGGGATTGCTTAGTTTGGAGAATAAGAGGCTGAGGGGAGACCTTATCTCCATGGCTACTGGAAAAGAGGTTGTAGTGAGGTGCGTGCAGCCTCTTCTCTCAATAATGACAGGACTAGAGGAAATAGCCTGAAGTTGCACCAGGGGAGGTTTAGATTAGATATTAGGAAGAATTTCTTTACTGAAAGACTAGTTAGGCACTGGAATAGGCTGACCAGGGAGGTGGTGGAGTCACCATCCCTGGAGGTATTAAAAAAACCGTGTAGATGAAGCACTTCAGGACATGATCTAGTGGGATGCTGAGGGGTTTTTGGTGTTTTTTTGTTTGCTGTTTTGGTTTTTTTGTTAGGTTTGGGGTTTTTTTTGGGGGTAGGGGTGACGGTTGGATGCAGTGATCTTCAAGGTCTTTTTTAGTTCTGTGATTCTGTGGAAATAATCAAAGCAATGCTAGCTATTCAACAAAAGCTGCCATTTTTTTGCCAAAGAAACACTGTGTTGAATGAAATGCATTTAGAAAAACATTACTACAAAGGGAAAACATGAGTAATCAACCTAAAGCAATGAGCCATGGAAGCTTGTTCTATGAAATGTCTTCCGGACTGTCTCAAAGTATTAGACATGCTGACAGAGATATCAGAGAGGTTTTCTGTTCTTTCTTATAGAGGTGGTTTCAATTTTAGATTCCTCACCCCAAAACTATATCATCTTGGTCTACCTGTCATGTTAAATGTCATGAGAGAACCTCATTCCAACCAACATGTGGTTATGTGGGGGTTTTTTTGTTTGTTTTGTTTTTATTGTGGGGTTTTTGTTGGATTTTTGTTTGGTTTGGTTTGCTTTAATGTATATGAATGTTCTCTAGTTCTTAAATATGACATCCTCCTCCTTCGTTTAAGATGAAGAATCAAATCCTACTCCTTGCATTATATCATGCAGGCAAAGAAACTCTAATATGAGTAGAGAAGGAAATTGCATTTCAGGAACTTAAGCTGAACTCTCCAGAATGATTTCCATCCTTGAAGTTTCTTGTTTTATTAAATCCATAGACTTGAAATATAACATAGCCTAACTGACTTAAGTCAGCTGATGAATGAAGAATTCAATCTGCACATTAGCAGCTCTCTTTATTCTTTATTCAACATATTTCTGCATGGGGCATAGCAAAGTAATCTGCTGATACTGTGAGCTAGAACAAAAGTAATACTTTCTCCACCAGGAGCAAGAAGACAGCAGAAAAGAAACTGTGCCTCTTTAAAGCATGCTTTTTTTTTTTTCCCCTCAGGTGCTCCTGAAGTTACACAATAGGTTGAGAAAATATCCTGGGAAACACATAGAAACACACTGAAGGTCTCATTAGCCTGCTGGGTGATTTTAATAACCTGAAAATATTTCCTTACCAAAACCAAAAAAAAATCTCCTTACAAATGAAATTAAGGAAATACACAAGCAAGTCTGGTCATACTGGCATTCCATATATAAACATATAGAGGTGATTTTTGGCTATCTGCATGGAATAAATTTGTGTTATTAGCACATTCTCTATCCTGGACAGCTAAGCAATGCCTACAGTATCAACACCAAGAGACCAAGACACATGGAAACTTGAATCCATTACATTTGTCGTTTTTGTTTCAAGGTTATAGAATGAGCTGTGAGTTTAACAAAGTACTTTTTCAGGTAAAACATGGAGTCAAAGAGAAATTACATATGGGTATGAAGTCCCACCTGGGTCTGGAGGTTTCTTGATTAGCCAGTCAAACAGGTAGAATAAAACAAACAAGACCTAATCCTCTTACCCTTTGTATCTTAATTGGCTGTGAAAACACAGACTGCAAAACACTCATCAAATAATAAAAACACTAACTTATAGCAAGTCTTTTTCTTTCCTCTTAATTTTAATTTTTTTTTCCTCCTCATTTCAAGCCTTCTTAGCTAATTTAGGTATCAATCTACCTTGTAGAAATGCTGTCAACTTTATGACATTGTTTCCATTAAAGTGTGCACTTTTCCATTTTGGCGGCTCTCTTTAATAAGAAGTGCCATCAGAATTAAAACACTTGAGGGTAGGATTATGTCCAAGTATAACCATTAGATTTGCTTGAGGATAATAAACTGCTGTTGTCACTTGATAGGTACTCGGTCTATTACAACAGGATTTTTATTTTTTTTCCTGTAATTGTGCTTTACTGACTGATGCATATTCTACTATGACACTTCTCCAGAAAATTTTTTCCCTGGCTGTATGTATCGGTCATCAGCAAAGAAAATAACATTCCAGGCATGTATCTGGTTCTAACAGATTGCAGCCACAACACCTGAGCCCTTACCAAGCCATTTTGTCTGTTCTGTAGTGTCATTCCTCAAGAAACTGCTCTACCTCCTCCAAAGTAACCCAGATGCTAATCCAGATAGCTCTGAGGACAGATGAGTAGCCTATCAAAATGAAGTGAAACAAAAAGACACATTCATCTGACCAGACCTTTTTGCCTAAATATTCTCCTTAGAGAGCACACAAGAAGTCAGGAAATGTTAGATGCAATCTTTCCCTTGCTCTTCGAGTGCATCTGAATAAAAGGCTTTAATATTATCTTGCTGTTATTACCCACCTAGCTGAATGCTGCAGCCCAGCAAAACATTGTTGAGAATATAGACACACTTGACAATGCCCAGAGAGGGATGATAGAATTGTGGACCAAAGGGCAGAAGAAGGGCTACATGGAGATCACTATTGAGATATTTCATTGCATTTATCTCACTTTCCAAAGCCCTTCATCAGTCATCTCTATGCTTATCAAGGATGTGAGAAATTCACTGATTTCCCAACTGTCCATGGAAAGCACTCCACTTCTTGTTCCTGCATTGAGTGCAGCTCAGTCCAAAATTCAGTTATGCCGGTATTGACTCCCAAGTGTCTCTGAATGGATTTAGGCAGCTGAGGGAGCGGGATTATTCCAATATTCTTATTACACTCACACATATTTAGTGCCGCATGGTCAGCCTCAGGCATCCAAGAACTATGAGTAAGCATTCTGCTGCCACACAAAATGGCAAGATTTAGTTTCTTTGAAAGCAGAAAACACTGTCAGCGGGGTTTGTCCATTTTCAGTTTTTAACTCCCACTAGCTGATTTGTGACATTTAGTTTTGCCAGCTCCTACAGATTTGTATAAAGTGATCTTTGGCCCCAGGATCCCCATGTGAATTAATTATGCACTCCTTCAGCCCTGTGACGGTTCTTCAGCGCCCAAATAAATCTACCCTTTGTGTCCACTATACATCCGCAACAGATCTTTACCTTCTGACCAAAGTTGGGAATAGTAGTTTCCAAAAGATTTCTGTACAACTCACTCAATGCCAAAGCAGAAGTACTTACTTGAGAGGTATTTTGTCCCATTTATTTCCTGGAATGGAAATTGAAGGAGGGTGGTGAGGAGGGAAGAAAGAACCATAGTGTAAACTGACTCATTTTTTTTTGTATAGTGATGGATACAACTCAGCTGTCCTAAAATAGCAGATAGTTTCTGTTCCATTCCCATCCCAGGAAAATTACAGCAGATGCTGTCTCTGCTGTACATTCTCTGGTAGCCTAAGCAAAATGAATAGAGGAAGGGATGGCTTAGCCTCCTGCAGAAAGCCCCACTGACTGCTCTTCCCCACAAGGCAGCGAGTCAGAAGTGTCCTGTAAGAAAGCCAGCTGTAGACTGCAGCTTGGCACAGCTACCTGACTGCTAGCAGCAGGGGTCAAAGACATATGATTAAGGTGAGAGGTTCACCAGCTGGCAGTGCTTCTAGAATGAGCTCAGAGACCAGGGTGGCTCCAGATGAAACTAGTTGCTGATGTTATTAATAAATCTTGTGCTTTCTGCCCAACCCTCCAGCTCTATTCTACCCCCCAAATATCCAATCAGGCTAAAAAGTAGATTTGTGCTCCTTTGCACAACTCCAGTGATAGAAAGTGAGAGAAGCCAACCCTGCAGAGTATTCTTGGCCTAAGGAACTTCCCTAACTTGCTAAGGGAGGGCATCATGACCCAAAGCTCTCCCAGCCTTGGCATGACAGGCATGGATGAGAAAGAGGCAAATGCCTTGGGCTGAGGCAAATTAATTTAGTCTTGTGGCTGTTCCAGTTCACCCTGAGCCACCCAAGGAGGGATCCGGCCTAGCTGGGAGTATCAGCATGTGGCATAAAGCCAGATGTGCCATACCCTTCTGTAAGGCTCCAAACTTGGAATTCAGATTTTAGTTGGCAGAGTTGCTGTGCTCCAGCATCACTAGGCAAGATATCTTTTTTAGATATTATATTTTACATGTATGTTTTAAATAAATAGCCTGTATTTTAGAAGCACTTAGCCATAAGTATATAAACTGCTCTGAGGTTTACCCCATTGGAATTAGAACGAACCTAATTCATAATTCAGACATCAGGCTAGAAACAGCTCAGCTTCACTCCATGGACCTATAGCTTGATGTCTGAACTGCCCACGAGACGCCCTCTAATCCCAATAGCTGTAACCTAACCTCAGAGTGGTTTCTAAACTTACTAAATAAATACACTTTTTAAAGAGGAATGCACCATATTTATTAGGGGTTTTGCTCTGTTCAGGCAGACTATCATTTTAGAGCAGTTCCTATGAGGGAAGCTGTGGAGACACGCAAGTATATTCAAGGAAAAAAATCACAGAATACACCTTTTTTTTTTTTTTTTTTTTGAAAAAGGAAAAATCCAGGCTACTCTATTGAACTGAATAAAGAAAGTATCTGAAGATACAAATTCTTAAACTTTAGAGGGCTGCCTCCCATAAGCAAAACCCATGCAAAAACTCTTCTTACATGGGTAGCCATACTGAATTAACTATGACTACACACTTCGCAAGATTACGAAAGAATGAGCCCAAGCTGTCTACTCTTGTGTTCATTCTTCAATCAACTTTTTTTTTTTTTTGCATGCTCACATATAGTACTCAGGTACATTAAAAAATATCTTCCCAGTTAAACTGGAGTGACCACATTTGGTTTTTCATTGAAATGTACATTAAACCTTCACTCCCATTTTGTATCAAAATCTTGTTCATTACCAATAATAATTTTATAAGTATCAATGTATGAAGAGAGAAAAGCCAAATTTGAAAATGAGTGTTTTTGCAAGAGGAAGGAATATATTAATAGTGTAAAAGTCTGGCAGTCTGATCAGATCATGGCTTTCAGGTTTGATCTTCATTGATAATTTTTCAACTTCACTCAACACTTCGTATACTGGAAAAGGGCTGTGCACCAGGGACTTTTCTGAATGCCTTAATACCACAAACTGTATCTGGTCAGTCTGTCTGCTCTCCATGTGTGCCTGGCTTCACAGCAAATAAATGCCAGAAATAGCATTCTTACAGGATTTCCAGTTCAAAAGCCGCAAGAATGCTCTTTCTCATGGTATGGCACCGTGCAATAAAATGGTGTCATCTGGAAAAATTACAGTCTTGGAAACAAATGTTTTTCCCTCTTCACTGATTTAAATCATCTAAAAATAGAAGGGTCATCACATAACTTTTATATTTGTTAGGGGAGACCCTTATTTCATGTTGTGACAGTACAAGAAATTTATCCCATAACAAGACAGACAGATCTTCCTAGGGAATCCCCTGGGAATATCTTTTTTCTTTAATTGTGCAAATTCCTCAGAAATAAAACCTGAGAGCAATTTATCAAAGGTTGAGAACCCATTCAAAGTCACTCCAAGCAATGATTACAGGGAGTGTTTATATATACAAATTTAGGGGGAGAAGGAAGGAAATGTCATGGACTAAACTCGAGTTCTTTCTGTTTTCTTAAGTAAGACTTCTTAAAATTAACTCCATATAAAACCAGATGGTCATATCTGTTGACAGAGAAATGTATCTTAATCCATCTGCCCGATTAGCACAGCTGAGTCACTCCTGAATTATGTTTATCTCTTGACTTCAAAAAGCAGGAAAATCTTGCAGGTGAGAAGCTGTGGAAGAATTTAACATAAAAAACTAAATCTTCTCAATGTTCAACTAATAATTAAGGAAGAATCCTTTTGATTTTTAAGTAGAATAACAGCTCAAAATTATTAGGATAGGTTATTTATTGTTTAAGGAAGGTCACCAAATTACCAAATCTACCGGTATATTCTTCTTATCCATTATTTCTGATTTCCCATCTCAACTACCCATAAAAACAGCTTCTCAACACTTTTGTCACCATTTGAAGCTGTTGTAAGCGCACATGTTTTTAAAAGGGTTTCAAAATACCACTTTCTCTCCCTGAAATCAAACAGTCATGGACCAGGAATAGTTCCAGTCTCCAAGCACTTGCTGTCTTTTTCAGAAGCTCAAAGAAAAAGCATGATCCCTATTTTGAGAGTGTCCTATTCCCATAGTTATTTATTTATTTATTTACCATTTCTGCATGATCAGCAAAAAATCTTGAAGTACAAACTACTTCATTACAAGTCTAGCACTTTATTTCCATCTGACAGGATTCATGTTTTCACTATTAAGAGTTCATGGGTACAGGCCACACTGATGGTCTGAAGCTGTGCAGAGACAAAAACTCTGGCAGTCTCTTGGATACTTCATTTGCAATTCTATATATCATCTATATCACATCAAGGATCAGAGATTCCATACAAGCAAATTAAGCAATAAACTTCAATGTCTGAATGTGTCTTTGCAGTTTTGAATGATTCACTTCTGACAAATGTTGATGATAGAGAAAAGCACAAGTTTACAAGTAGAAAGTAAAATACCAATTCATGACTGGCATGTTAAACTTCAGGTAATAAAAGCACATTCCAACAATTAAAAAGAGGGTACATTATTTAAAGGCTGAAGTATTTATCTTCTGGTAACCATCCTGTTATTACCTCTTTCTGCCCTACCAAACTGCTATATGCAAGCAAAACTCCAATACACCTTACAAAACTTTTATCCTCCCTTTTTTGCTGTTTGTTTGTTTGGTTTTTTTTTTTTTTTCTGGTGCCTAGATTTCTGATAGCAGCTTTATGCTAGTTAGCAATAATATACAGTACAAATTGCCCTATAAACTCTAGAACCAACAGACATATTAAAAATAATTTTTTCCTAAGTGGGAAAACCTCCCATTCCTCCGAGCAAGTGTCCTTTGACAAAAGTACTTCCTTGCCCAGCCCCAATAATTAACATCTCCTGGACTGAAAAAAAAAAACAAAACACCTCTGTTTGGCACACATAGAAAAGAGATTTGCATGCAAGCTTTCTTCAACATACTTTTTGTTTAACAGCTGTATACAAGATCAGCAAGTACAGGCACATGACATGCTTTCACATGAAATACACATGTGAGCCATAAGCCTGCTAGAAATTCCAGAAGCACAAAGTTTCACTTGTCATATGAGTTGGCTTCATTCCTACACTGATGGAGTATCAGCTTCAGAGTCTCAGTAGGAAAAATAGGCATCTTACATTTTGGTCACCTTACATTTGGTCACCTACATTAACAGCAATATTGTAGCCATGTTTTAACCATATATCATTACTTTTCTTTGTCTTTACTTACGCTTTCTGAAAGGTTATCTGGCAGTTACGAGCAGCAGACATAGCCTTCTCAGATAGGTGACAGAAAAAACAATAGCTAGTGACAGCTCCAACACAGTAGAAATTGCCCCAAAATCTGTATGGAAAGAAGGCTCTGATGAAGAGTTTTTAAAAGTAATTAAGCACCTGAATAAGCAGACAGAGACCTGCAAAGATTTTTTAAATTACTAGATTTTTAATCATGTAAAAGCTTTAAAAAACCTAGTCACCTTTAGGAAATGGAAGATATTATTAAATAAGACTAAGAACTTGGTTACTTTTTGTGAATATTCTTTCTGTTTGACTGTATTCCTTCTCTGCAGACCATCTCTAATTATGCCTTGGGGCATGTCCACTCATCTGGGAAAGATCAAGGGCAATGAAGGAATGAGAAAAAAACTGTGCTGCTTAAAGCTTGTGAAGGTCAAAGCACTTTCACCACAACTTCTCACCCTTCCAAGCTAAAACTCAACTATTCATGCATGAGAACAACTATATTTGCAAAGGCAGTAGACTCAACTTCTTGGCCTTTCAGAGAAACAATGAGCCATTCCCTGCTCCTTGATCTCTAGAGCAGAGCCCTGTCACAGCATACAAACCTGAAACCATCCATAGAGTTTAATTGCCAGATCCCACCCCACTCTTGAGCCCCTGCAAGGTCATCTCTTCCTGCCTTTCAGTGACTGTGACACTAAGGCTCAGAATCTACATGAGGCTGAAGTGGCAGCAGGACTGGTAACTAACTGGTGGGAGGGTGAAGCTCCAAGCTGACAGACAACATCAGTATCAACTAGAGGGCAAAAAGGAAGAAATGGTGAGACAGAAAAGAAGCTGCTTGGGTGTGTTCGTGTTCGAGTAGTACTGCAGCTGCTTGAAGCTCATTAGTCAGAGTTCTGGGTCTCTACTGGTTTACAGGGTAAATTCACTAGTCGAGTGACCAGCTCCTGTGTGTACAACTGCACAGACTAGGAGGATACTGGTACCATGCACGGTAAGGTACCGGTGGGCTCTGTGGCTGTGGCTCTGTGAGCTGTCTCATTCGCTGGAACGCAGCCAACTTGGTGCGCAGAAGAGGATCAGCCATGGTCTCCACCCAGCAGAAGGTCATCTGTCCAACAGTTTCCACAGTGGATGTGGGAACCCAGATGTAGTTGCATCACAAACATGTAGCAACCCAGGCTGCAGAGAATGCCAGAGCCTCTCCCTGGCAGCAAGGGGCGATTTTTGAGAACTGCTGTGTGCACTGCGAGCAGATGGAGGATCTCCTCTGCCAAATTGTAGAACTGCAAGAGGCAGTTGATAGGTTGAGGAGTATCAGGGAGGCTGAGCAGGAGATTGA
>JANHGN010010812.1:0-29003 GCA_024605025.1 Megaceryle maxima
CCCGTGGAGCTGTGGTGCTGAGGGCCAGGGGTCAGTGGTGCCCTGGCAGTGCTGGGGGAATGGTTGGGCTTGATGATCTTCAAGGTCTTTTTCAACCAAACCGATTCTATTTACATTATCTGCTGAGCTTCTGTAGAAAGCTTTAGGTGAATGTCACACGAGTGCTGTGCTGGGGTGGCTGGTTGAGGCTGGGTCGCAGAAGGGGGGTAGGGGAGAGATGCTGCACAACTCCCATGAGAAACCTCCTCCCATTGGACTGCGAGGGGAAAAGGCAAGCAGAGCTGTGGAGCGATGGACATTGCAGAACAATTTTACCCAGAGCTTGGAAATAGTTTTGAAAGAAAGGAAAGCTGCTTTTTAAGACTTAAATCATTGACTTGTTTGCAGCTCACAAATAAATCCATCGCAGGCAAACTTCGTTAGCCGCATTTTTCACTGAGGCTGCGACAGGCCCTGCGCAGGTGACAGCTGGAGAAACTGGGGCCTCACACTGTGAGGCGTGGGTCCTGCTGAGACCCTGCAGCAACTCCGGTACTCAGAGAGAACCTGTGGTTTGGGCTCAGTACAGAGGACCTGTGATTTACAGAAAACGAAAGCACAAATTAAATAAGTGACCTCCAAAAAGGAGGTTGGTGGGGGGGAGGTGTGCTTTTTGTTTGGTGGTTTGGGTTTTTTTTTCAATCTTTGTTTCGGTGAGATGCTGCTGCACTAGAGCAGAAGAGGTCTGCACAAAACCTTTGAGATATAAATATCTCACACAGTGTCTGAATGTTTATATTTCATTCTGCATACCTCCAAATACCTCTGCACAAAAATTTGAAACCCAGGGAAATCCTTTCAAAAAAACAAAAAAACCACCCATAAAAATTAAAGCAGTGTTAAGGTCTTTAACATGTTTTATTTGATCCTGCCACGATTTTTACAGTTGTAATAAGGCTTTAATTATATTTCTGGTTTGTCAGGACTCTTTGGTGGAAGAGCAGAATGTAGCACATTTATTTTTCCTATGTTTCCTTGGTTAAATACACACTTGGCCCTGGAGTCTCCAACAGCTATGCTCCATGTAGGTGCTG
The DNA here is from genome assembly GCA_024605025.1 of Megaceryle maxima. Taxonomy (NCBI): domain Eukaryota; kingdom Metazoa; phylum Chordata; class Aves; order Coraciiformes; family Cerylidae; genus Megaceryle; species Megaceryle maxima. Next base: position 1,074 of record JANHGN010010812.1, read on the forward strand.
TATTTGGAAAAAATACTTCTGTAACTTCAAAGATGTAGTAAATTTAAAAAATACTCTGAGAATCTACCAGGAAGGTGGTGTTCATTCTGTTTACACAACACCTTAAAACCAGTTAGCACAGTCAGATGTTAATTTCCCTAAACTCCGGATCGCTGCTGACTTACTCAGGATCCAGGAATAGAGAAAGAGTGCACAAATCAAATTATGAATAGGCAGTGAATTATTATTTGGGTGGCTTATTTAGGTCTGTAAATATTATTGTCTCCAGCTCATACTGATCTTCTCATTGTATTACATTATGCTGCTAAATTTAAGCTGCTGGCTCCAGAGCGGGAAGGAGTCGGGATGGGAGGAAACTATCGGCAAGGGAACTCTCACTTTTTTATGAGGTTTCTGCCTTAGTGCGCAGTCTTCAAGCGCTATCTTCTGGTCGGGTGAGAGCAAAATCAGCCTCGCTAATGCAGTCCAGATGTTTATTAGTCCTGAGGGTATATGTGCTGGTGTCGTTCCCCGCTGCCGGGTTGGACTCGCTTGTAACGCTAGACAACCAATTAAGAAATTAGTTCATGTTAAACTTTCTTTTCCTGGTACGGCTGCAAACTGATGATGTGGTTTTTCTGGTGGAACAAGAGAGTATTCTTTCCGTGTTTGCTGTTACTGGTGAATATATAAACCACTTGGGTGCCGTGGGGTTGGCGTATCGGCAGCAATATGGAATTTTCAGGTTTTCGGCTACCTCGGGCAAATGGTTTTAATTGAGCGACTTCCCAGTGAGATGTTTTGGTAAGTATTCTGTCGTCTTAATTCTGAGGTTTAATTGGCACTGTCATTTTTAGAAACCATCTGTTTACAAGACGTTCCTCATATTAACAAGGTGTTCAAAGGGTGAGAGCCTAAATTGTATGCAGAGACACCGTAAAGGGAAGTTTTGGTGTCTTGTGGCTTTTTCTAATGGAAGTTTTTGTGACGATAGCATTGCTGCTCTTTGGGGTTTTTTGGTTTGCTTATTTTTTAATCTATGTTTTAACTAGCAATGCCTCTGACAGTTCTGATTTGTCCTTGGCATACTATGTTTTTTTTTCCTCTTTACCCAAATAAAAATGCAGATATGTGGAGTCTGAGAGTCAAATGCTAATGGAAGCTCAAATGAGGCACTTACATTGTATAGAAGACCCTGAGAAATTTTTCTTTTTATTCTGGGTAGAACCTCTGTAAGATATCAAATGTGTGCTCTTTGTAATGTGGAGGGGGAGAATTTGTGTGTGCATTTACTTCCTTCTGCAGGCTTGCTGAAAGGCTTTTGCAGAAGTTGCTGTTGTAAGTTTGTAATAATTAAGAGATGGTTTAGCAGTCTTAGGTGTTTGTCTTAGATGCAGGAGCTGTGTGAACTTCCAGAGATCTCTGCTACAGGCACATGCGGTGTGTGTCTGTAATTAACTGTCTTAAATAGGTATCCTTGCAGCATACCTAATTTGCACCTATTTTAAAAGCTTCTGGTGGCTTGGGTTTTTGGTTTTGGTTTTTTGTGGTTGTTTTTTCCTTATTATTCTGTATTTTTTATTCATTCAGATGGAAAAGCCTTTCCCCAAATTCTTGTTCAAACTCATTGCAGAACTTCTCCGTGGTGCCGGTGGACGATACGCTTAAATCACTGTCACGGAGTCCGTATTGCTGAAAACCTGTCAGTTTTAAAGGTGGTGTGAAGATCAGTTGTTGTTAATCAACGGTGTAGGATTGAAATAGTCAACAGAACCATCAAAAAGATGAATGGAACCGGTGGTCAGCTCGACAGTGGCATTGCCACGTTGAGGCCACAGGAAACCTCCTTAAAAGCCGTTAGAGACCGATGGGAGGAAGAGCTTCTTTCAGAAGGAACTAAAACCCAACACTGTCGCCTGTCAGAAGCTTGTGATAAGTTTCACAGTGCTCAATATTGCTCTTTAAGCCCCAGCCGAAGTAAAAGGACCGGGTATCTCTTTACAGCCATGCTGGTCTGAGAGCAGCACCAGTTCAGAACCAATATGCTTCAAATCCTTTTTATTTTGTTACTCCTGAATCTGAGTCTTGTGATGTTGCAGCTGGTGCTCATACTGTGTGGCCTTCCTGCTGTGAGTGAGTGTAGGTATTGATGGAAAAGATCAAGCCATGTAAACTCAAACACTGAGATGCTCACTAGATGCTAGCTAACCTTCGTATCACTTCAAAATTACATTAGAGTTCTGCATGCAGTTTGGCAGTGGATGTGAAGAATCATTATAATTGTTTTGTTTGTTTGTTTGTTTTTTCCCCTAGGCAACCCATTGCTCCACAGCCCCCTGCTAGACCTGGACAGTGACGTGCGCCCGTCGCCGATTGGCCACCTCAGCCAGACGGCTTCGCTGAAAAGGGGCAGCAGCTTTCAGTCCGGCCGCGATGATGGTAGGCAGCGGGTTCCTCTGGAAGGACAAAGCTGCAGTTCCCTGTGTCCACTGTGTGCTGTGGTCAAAAAAAACCCAAACAGAAACCCACAATCTCTGTGTGTGGTTTTGTTGGTTACCAAATCAAATTCTTTCTTCTCCTGTGTTGCCATTGCTTACTAAAGGGATCATCTGTGGGTTTTGCAAGCCAAGAGCAGTCCATAACTGAAATCTGCTTCTTAAAATACAGTCAAAGTATTAAAATTTGGGCTGTTTTTTCTCCAAAATCAGAATTTTTTAATTTTCCCCCATATAGCCACCTACTTCCTACCCCCTTTTGCTGTTTTCACCCGTTTTGCGTGTGTTTGTGAAGAGATCCCTCCCTGTGTTGGCTCCTGCTGTGACTTCATGGATCTGGTCCTTGTTGCCTAAATCTGTAAACACAGAAAAGGAAACACAAGTCGCTAAGCTTGAGCAGTGTGTCCAGAACCAGCTGAGCCCTTGGGTGGCATAAGTGTCTTCAACACCCTTGTCCAAACAACTTCATCTTGGGAGTCTTTCAATAGTGACATCACAGGAGATGGAAAATGTTTTTCACAGGAGAGGTTATGTCTTACCAAGGTACTTTTTCTCAGGAAGCGGGTTTTTGTGAAGAACTTTCTGGCTTTGCTTGGCTTTGATGTTGCTCTTTCTCCCAGTTCTGTGGACTTCTTTCAAAAAAACCTCTATCAATATCTGATTTCTAATTATTTTGTTTTAGCAAGAAGAGAAATGAAGGGAATCTTTCAAGAGCACAGAATGAAGAATAATGAGAATTGTACGTTCTTGTGCTGCCACAGTCTATCTTCATATGCAAGACAGTTTAATTCTGTGCAGTTTGAGGTTGAATGTTTGTATTTCAAAATAGAAGTTACACAGACTCTTTGAAAGTACCCACTATACCCAGTAATTACATTACTGTACTGCTGCTACCCCGTTCTTTCTCAGCCTTGCATTAAATTGATTGACAAGTGTTACAGAGCAAAACAGTAACACAAAGCAGCTGCAAGCTAGTGGGACTTTTTTATTATTATTATTAATTCAAAGTTTTTTAATTTTTCTTTTTCTTTCCCCTCTCCCTTTTTAGCTTGGCGATACAAAGCTCCTCAGCAAGTTGTATTTGTTGAAAAGTTGACAAAACTTGTTGTAAGTCAGCTGCCCAACTTCTGGAAGCTCTGGATTTCTTACGTGAATGGAAGTCTATTCAGCGAGGTATGGGTTCTGTGGGATGAATGGCTTTTGAATAGCAAAGCTTCATAATGACTATGCTTGAAGTGTTATATTTCACTGGAAGAAGTGATGACTTAGTTTAATCGGAGAGGTTTTCAGACCTGTATGTAGACTCTTACACATTTGAGAGATGCTGCCTTGACTAGTAAGGTGTCTCGCAATGCTAACCTATAGAATTGAGGTATTTCTTATTCTTTTTTAAAGTATAAAAGCATACAGGGGGATTACTTTGACTTCTGCCAGCGGTGTCTGTGTGTGTTCCAGATGCTGGAGTCAGTATCAGTGTAGTTTCACCTCTTACTCTCATCTGGCCAGCTGCCCTTCATCGGTGATCTGAAGAAATAGCAACTTGCGGGAAAGACAGAGATATGTAAAAGACAGGCGTACCGAAAAAAAAAAAACCAAACGTTTCCTTTCTTTGGAAGAAGAGTACTCATTTCTCAAGCTTTTAGTGTTTGGAAGTGAGGACAGGTTCAAGAGCAGAGTCCCAAGTGACCACAGCTCAGGGACATATACAGACACACTACAGGGAGTCTAGTCTGGGAGTGCAGCCAGCTGCTGTCACCTCTGCTTCTAGTCCTCCTTCCTCAGATGATCTGCTTTTTACAAATTACATAAATGTAATCTCAATAATCCAAGAAGCGGGGGGGGAAAAAGTATTGAACCAAACAGTTTCTGCATCTGAAACTTCCTGGTTTAACTGTTGCTATATAATTTCATCTGTTGAGATTGTTTCTATCCTTACAGTGTCCTGCTGTACTTAAACCCTTAACTCGTCATAGCTGCAGCATTCCACCACACTGTCCCCAGAGCAGAACCACAGCCATAGGGATCTACTGTTCTTTGCAGCTTTAGCAGAAAATCAAACAAAGCCCTTGGGAAGAGACAATTCAGAAGCTTATTTTGCCATTTTCCTTTTCTCTGACTAACTAAAGAATTAATTTATCAAGTGGTCATTCTGCTGATTGCCCCAGTCTGTAATTGGGATAATGTTTCCAAATGCTGATGCTTGTAGATACTATAGCCCTTTATACGCTGAACACAATATGCAGAGTGTTACAGCTCCTCATCTTGCATGATAAAATCAAAAGAAAGATAGGATGCTTACTCATAATGTTCGGTGAAGGAAGTAGAATCAAGAGTAAACTTTAATGCTGTTGACTTTCACAAAAATAATTAATTTCATAAGGGAAGTGACAAGCTTTATATTTGACAACAGTACCACTGGAAATTACACTCTACAAATTCACCTGTGAAGTTATTGTGATTTTTTTGTTTTGTTTTGTTTTCTCTGACTACAATGAAAAGAAAGCAATTTCTAAAGAAACTGAGACTTGAACTGTAAATAAAGTTGAGAAACTCTGCTCATGAAAACAAATGCAAGTGGAAAATGCAGTGATCTCATATTTGAACAAAACGTTGTTTCCATGTATTTAAAAAAAAAAAAAGAGGAGGAGGTGGTATTTTTCCTGTTAGACTTTAAGCTACATACTCTTCTTCTTTTGGGCCAGATTCTGAGCTTGTGTCAAATGAATCCCTGTACACTTGATTTCTTCTGCTCCTTTGGTCTTTATGGACGTGCCCCCTGTTCCTGGGGAGAGAGGAGGGATGATGGCCTCAGTCCTTTTGTGTGTTCTGCGTGGCACGGGTCGACTGAGGATGAGTGGAGGAGAGGGTGGCATGACCTAGGAGATGACTTCTAGAGTACCTAAGACTGTTTATCACCACACCCCAGTCAGGACTCAAGGTTTATATGGTCTTCCGTCAGAAGCCATGCGGATTTTAATTGTCCATGAAGAAATTTCTTTTACCATGTGGCTTGCTAATGATTGTCCTGCAGGAACCAAGGCGATTGCTGCAGAGCTTTAGGAGAAGTCCTGTGACAGTGGTAGAGGATCGTTTCAGTTAGTGCCTTCGAGGCATTTTGAAAACATGGAAAAAACCCTTCCACGTATGAATTTCAAGCTTTATTTTTTCTCGTTCAGTTTGTAGCTTTCTGGGAGGGGTTGGGGAATGTTCTTTGTAGTCCTGAAGGTTAGCTATGTACCTTAAAATTCTGTCAGTTGAAGATTTACGTGGTATTTTCAACAGTTTAAAGAGTTGAGTTCTTTGAATCACTCTAGGTGAAGTCACGTATCTGAGGAGTAACCGTTGGTCTTACCACAAGATAGTTTTGGTCTGTCTGTGCAGGAAAGGTTTAAGATTGGTCTTCAGCAAAACCACAAAGAAAAAAAAAAAAAGCTATCAAAGATCAGTGAATTTTTTGGTTGTTCTTTAATCCAGCTGTATAACAGTGTGAAGTTTAAGTTTCTACTTGAGGTTTGGAGGAATACAGATTATTTTCTTCTGAAGATGTAGAAGAGAGGTGGGTATTCCATGCAGCAGTGACTCGAGCGTTGCTCTCCTTGCCTGGAACTGTCTAATTCAGAGCTTCATACAAAAGTTTCAGAGCTATGTATCTTCCAAAACTGTTAAGCAGTTTTATTTTTCTTTAATTTCTGCTCACTTCCAAGTATTTGTTTTGCTTTGAAAACCTGAAATGCTTTATCTAAAGAGGGAATTTGAAAAATAAAGCATTTCAAATTAGGGACTTGAGAGTAAACGGCTTCTCTTTGAGATCACTCTTGACGTGTTATTGCACTTGCTGTCCAGTAGATGTTGCTGCACCTACATAAAATAGGGGCTTTGCTAACTATAAAATTCTCCATCTGCACTTAACCCGCTATTGGAAATCACTTTTTGGTATAATTTACCGTGTTCTCAGTAGAGTCCACGGAAGGCTAGACCTGCAAACAGGAAGACTATTAGTCAAAGCATGTTTTTCTTCAACTGTAACTGTCTCATGCAAAGCGTGCTCAAGTTCCATGGTTTTCAAAGAAGCAAACGGTCCATGAAGCTTCTGATTATGCTGCAGTGTCTTTTTTTATATTAGCTGAATTATTTAAAGAGCACTGTCAACCAAATGCTGTTTCTGAAAACAGAGAAACCCCTCAACCCTCCCTCACACTTTACAATTCCAAATTGCCCTCATTCCAAGAAGTATCTCCCACTTCACATCCATGTCCTCTTCTGGGCAGCTTCCAGGCTGAGAAAAGAGCGTTTCTTCACGTAAACTTGATGCACAATTGGACCATGGATGGTTCAGCTCTCACTAACACTGCTGTGAGAAGACTTTGGCCTCATGAAGTTTGTATTGCTTGAGCTACTCTTATGCTTGTCTCTGAGGTTTTCTTAAATACACATTGTCCCTTGTGATTAAACATTAGTTCACCACCCTAGGAGAGTTTATTGATGTGTGTAGTCTGCTTATTGAGATGCCCCGAGCTAGCTTTTATAACTGCATCACAAACTCCTCGGTTTTCACTTCTTCACTTTGAAACCCCCTTTTTCAGAATTATTTTAACAGTGGTTATGAGATACTTACACTTTTCAATTTTCTCGTTTTCACAAGACTGCTGAAAAATCTGGCCAAATGGAAAGATCAAAGAAGAATGCTAGGCAAAGACAAAATGATTTCAAGGTAAGCTATGGGGGGAGAGTCTTGCTTTCTTTCAGTTGTCCTCCTATAGCAAGATACTTTAGTGTCATCACCTTGGAAATCAGATTTCTTAAATCATCTGTGCGCCCTTACACCACCTCCCCTCAGCTCTCTACCATGTGGAGCCACCTGTAAATGATCCATTCCAAGCTGTTCTGTGGAGCAAGTATGTGGCCGCATATTGACTGAGCTTTTTGCTTGATTTTTTTTCTTTCCCTTCTGATGCAGAAAATGATTCAGGAGGTGATGCACTCTCTGGTAAAACTTATCCGTGGAGCTTTGCTTCCATTCAGCCTCAGAGAAGGAGAATCAAGGCAGTATGGTGGCTGGGAGATGAAATCTGAACTTTCTGGCCAGTGGTTAACACATGTAATCCAGACTGTAAGGTAAATGGAACTGCAGACCTACAAAATGATGCTATTCCTGGGATGCGTGCACTTGAAGACCATGAGTTTGGTGATTGCAGTAACTGCCCTGAGTAGTGAGACTGAAACATTTTTCTGAAACATTTTTCAAAAATAGAATTACCAAAAAAAAAAATTACTTATGGCAGATATAGGATTTTATATGCAAGGGTAATTGATAATGTCTCATGTTACAGCCTTACTACAGAACATATTTAATATATTCATTTTTTCTGTAGCATCTTATGAAATGTTGAATGAAATACTTGCCTTGTAGCGCACAGACGCTCCATGAGCGAAACAGGATCTGATTCTTTAGGGTAGAAAGTAATTATCTGCATCGTTTGCTGTGTCTCTTCCTATTTCTGCCAACATGGGTGAAAATGGCTTGCTTCTCACTGTAGTGTTATTCTTAAATCATAATTTACTTCTGCAGTTGTTTTATGGAAGGAAATATTCCTGCTTCTGTTTGCTTATGAACTTGATGATGGGCACATCACTTCTTACAAAGCATCTCCTCAATATGCACAGCTTGCTTCTGTTTGTCTGTGGAGGATGTAAGAATTGCTGTTATTCAGTAACACCCAGATGGGATATTGTACCTTTTATCTGCAGTTTTCCAAGTAGGTAACAAGCAAAGCACGGTGGCAGGAAAGGGCTGTGCTCTTGTCAATCCGACGCGCAGCCGCGTCACCACGTACAGCAGCGTGAGGGCTGTTGCTGTCGTAATGTGGGGTAAATGTTCTCTCAGAGACCCTGCCCTGCAGGTGGGATTTCATCTAGGTATACAAGTGAAAACAGCAAAAAAAGCTGCTTCTGCTCCAAAAGGATTATTCCTGGACTGTAAGACAAGAGATGGACACAGGCAGGCAGGGAAGTGCAAGAGTGGGAAAAGTTGTCCTGTTGCTGGGATGACGTGACTGTAATGTTACTGAAAAAGAAATCAGTATTTGCAAGCTTTTGAATTAAGTAAATAATTGATCTTCTCTGAATGGGATACACGGCTCTCAAAGATACACTGCGGATGGAGCTGCTGCATTCGCATACACAGAGTGTCTAAAAAATCAATGAAGGTTATCAGCTTAAAAACCCCTGCAGATCTACAAGTCAGTCTGACTCTCTTTGCTTTCCAGGCTTAGCTCTGAGTCTCTTACTGCACTTGAGATACCCAATGATATGCTTCAGATCATCCAGGATCTCATTCTGGACCTTCGTGTGCGTTGCATCATAGTGACCTTACAACACACAGCTGAAGGTAAGAGAAGGCTGCAGCTCTCTTTGCTTACTGGCAATTTGTTTAAAATTTTTTTGGCCAAAAATAATACACTTTTTTGGCCTGCTTGGTCCAAACTGTGTTCTGGAAGATAACCATGTTTGTTAGAGATGCTGTAGTGTCAGTGGACTCCTCTGAGCTCTGTAATACCCCACAAGAGTTACTCAAGTGATTCACTTTCCTGACAGAAGTGAGTGTTTCGGGTCTCTTTGCCCCTTATTCTAATGAACACAGGAGCTGAGATCAGTTTCCTTCGGGTTGTGACAAGTGATGAGTAAGCTGCTAATTCACTTAGCAGGGTTGATTTTTCTTTCTTTATTTTTTTCTAAGAGGCCAATTGCTCTCTGTGTTGGGGGAAGAAGAATAAAGAGCTTTTTATAATCTTACAATTTAATCAGTTTTTAATCTTTACCGTATAATTCATCGTTCTGTTGCAGGCTGATGTAGAGCTCAGTGTTTTACTCAAGCCTTCAGTGTGCTTTGTTAAACAAAACAGAGACCTTATGATTTGTGGTCACCGAAAGTTTAAAAGTTTGCTTGACACAACACTGATATGTATTGTATTCTTAGCTCTTATTTTATTAAATCCCACTTTGCCATTACATTTTTCTGCCCTAATACCAAGCTAGATGGCCATACAAGTGCACAGGTTGCCTCATCTCTTTAAAGCTCTACACAGAAAGTATTACCACAATTTCAGATTTCGGTTAAAGTATGAGCAAGTCTCTGTAGCTTTTCTTCACTTGGCACAATTGAGATCAAATTTTGATGATGAAGCTCTCAGCCGGAAAACCAGCTGTCTTACCAGTCTTGCCTGCTTGTTGCATCACAACAGCAGCCTGGTCCTCCGTTCAGATGACGAGTTTTTGCTGCTTGCCTCCTGACCGCTGGCCATGTAAGTTCTGTGGAGGAACAACCCCTGTGGTCATCTCTACTTTAAACTTTGATAAAAGCAGGTCTACCAGCCTGCGTGGGACTGAGTCTCTGCTTGGTCTGAATGTCTCTATTCATACTTTTCTTTCTTGACTGAAGAGATAAGATCCCTAAAGGTGCCAGTATGGTGCCTTGGCTGGATAATGTCTCTCCTCCACCTAGCCAGTGACCACCACCTCCCTTCAGTGCTGCTTCCATCCCCTCGCAGGGAAGCTGTTCTAGCCATTGGCTGTAGTGTAGAATCGTTTAGGTTGGAAAAGACCTTCAATGATCTTAATGGGTCCAGCTGTTAACCCAGCACTGCCAGGGCACCACTGACCCCTGGCCCTCAGCACCACAGCTCCACGGGGGGGCTTGGAAACCCCTCCAGGGATCACGGGGACTCCACCCCTGCCCTGGGCAGCCTGGGCCAGGCCTTTTGAGGAAGAAATTGTTCCTGAAGTCCATTGGGAAAAGACGCCTGCCTGCTTGATGACACTCATCCCATATTGTTGCACTGCATGCCTTATTTATAGGACTTTGTTTGTTTGTTTGTTCTTTAGCAGTCAAGCAAAATTGCTTACGTTGACTGTGCTTTGATATGTGTTCTGGCCAGGACCAGATTAAGTGGGTCCTTGGAGAAACTGTTACTTTAAGGAACCAGTGAAAGAACAGTTAATGTCCTCATGGATCTCAGATGTAGTTATACCTGTAACACATAAGTCAAAAAGGCTCATCCTGGGCTTTAATCTCACCTCTAATGTCTGAAATGATAGCTGTGTAGACTGCTGATAGAAAGGTCAGTCTCATCTCGCAGTGGTTGCAAGCAGATAAAGATGTTCAGACCAGATAAACTGTTAATGGAGCCCTCTAGCACTAGTGGTTTAACTAGGACAAATCTGCCCACCCACACACAGGGTTTCCACATTGTCTTATGATAAACACCATCTCCTCATCTTGGCCCTGAGCAGCAGTCTGTGTTCTTCCCCTCTCGTACACCATCGGTGGTCGTAAAGGTCACGAAAGCCAAATGAAGTGAACACCAGACTGGACAGGACTTACATGAATGTGTTTGACTGGAACTGGGTGAGCAGTGAAATACAAGAAAGAAAATTCTTTTATATTTGTGTTAGCTCAGAGTAGAAGGCAAAAGTGAGCAGCCACAAAGACACGCAAGGGCTGAGCAGTGCAATCTAAAGCAATTAAGAGGTTTGCTAAATAGGGAAATGGACAGAGTAGTTATTCTGCACGAGCCCTAAATACTTTTTATCCTCACTAAGCCTATACTTCCAGGAGATGTAGAGTTGCAGGTTATGACATCATAACCAAGGTCCCTAATTTAGCTGACTGAAGAACCAAGATAGGGAAGCTACCTTGCAGCGTGCATTAGTGTCCTCCTGGATTCTGGGGGGAGCTGGTAATTCACCAACAGTTTTGCTCATGTAGAAGGGAGTTTCATGACGTACAGACAGTTCTGCTGGTCCATGTGTGTGTGAAAACCTGTATGTCAGAGCCCCCTGCACTGCCCACTGTTTGTCCTTGTTCTCTTTACAAGCTGATGAAGCCCCCAGAAGGTGGTGATGCAGGATGCCTGTGTCCATAGATGGACTTTGTTCACAGTGCACGAGCTTTGGATTCCTGTCCTGCCGTATCTCCCCTTAGCATCAGTCAGCCTGCAGAAGCTGGCTCCTCCTGGGTGGCAGAAGAGAGTGCGTTTTGCGTTTGCCTTCCTGTATTTTTGAAGCCAGTCCTGCACCATGGACCCTTGACCCTGACTGGGGACTCTGTGCCTCTTTTATAGTTATAAAATATGAATTATATGCTGTCCTTTCTGTCTTTGCTAAAATGCTAGGCAGTTGTTCTTTCATTTTTAATTAAGAGCTGAAGTATATTAGACTAGAGACCGCAGTTCTTAAATGCAGTATTTTATGTTGCAATTAAAAATTTACAAGGCAAAGAACAAAACAAACCCAAAGCCTTCACAAGATTCCTTTCAGCTTTCCAGTAAAAGGTGTGCTTCGTGCAACCCTCGCCACGTCTCGCAGACCCGCTGCTCTGCGTGGTGTCACCAGCACGCCATGTCTGAGTTCCAGTCTTAGTCATTTGAGAATGCTGAAAGCTTTGAAGCTTTCAGTGCTCTTTGCTGTGTGCCTAGTCATTGCAGTCCCAGCCTCTGTGGCTGGTCTTTTTAAGTTTGAGTAGTTGTTAATAATGAAAATGAATTCCTTCTCCCTTCCCCCTTCCCTCTCCTGCTCTATCTTGCAGATATAAAGAGGCTAGCAGAGAAGGAAGACTGGGTTGTTGACAATGAAGGTTTGACATCCTTGGTGGGTATAATCCCGTGTCTTGCAGGCACTTTCTGATGAATTTTTTTTTTTTTTTTTGCAAGTGTAATGAAACTGGTTTCTATACTCTCCAAAACCGGATTATTTGGGACTCTGTGTGTGTGTGTGTGTATACTGGTGTCTGTAGTTTTATGAAAATACACAAGTACGGGAAGATGATAAATACAATTATTTTTGTTTGGGTGGTTCCTTATTTACAACACCCTTAACAGATCCCATCACCAAACACAAACTCATTAGTTTTTTTCTTCCTTTTCCAAAATGTTTATTTTTACTACTTAAAGTTATTATGTCTGAAGTAACTTCAGACATAATATGAGGTGATAATGGTACTGCTGGACAGAAATATTTTCAAAGGTGCAAAACTGGGAAGAAAAATAAAAATAAAAGCTTTGCAGATTCGTGCCATGCATCAAGAGACAAAAATAAATAAGAATTGGCCATCGAGATACGGCGCGTGATTTTCTCTGCCTTGTGCAGGGTTAGGTAAATGGATCGGTGTAGTTACTGCTGACCTCTAGCATGACTTTGCTGTGATAAAACAATAACAACTTCTATTGTTAAGCATCTTATTTTAGGGAGGGTTTACTGAAGTAAAAAAAAAAAATATTATTTTTGAGGTCACAACAAGTTCAGCTCACATGGAAATGGTTCATAACTTAGTAGGCACACTACCATGGAATTGGCCCGTAGCTAAATAAATAGGTCACTTAGATCTTATAATGAGAAACCAAACTGAAAAGCAACTAATTTAGGAGGTTGCCTACACACAAACAACAAATGGCTTGAAACCAAATTCAGATAAATTAGTGAGATGCTTTCTGGAAATAAACAGTAATGAGTAATGCCTAAAACACGGCGAGCGCGTTGTAGGTGTCGCTTAAAAACAATCTGCGAAAGCAGAAAGGGCCTGTGGGAGGGAGAGTTGCTTTGTGTGTATTATCTAAGAGAATGCTCCACGGGCTTTCTTAGCTTTTCTTATTTGCTTCTATAAATACGTGCTTGAAGTTGAGTAGGAGGGCATGAAGCAATCACAATATACACGTTGTAGGAAGGAGTGTTTTTGGACTAGTAGTATTATAACCAGGCTTACGGCTTCTGGTCTTGGTTTCAGTTGCCACAGAGTTGGGCAAGTCCCTTAACTTTTCTGTTCTTCACTCGATTCATCTGTAAAATGGAGGGAGGAGGAAGCATCTTCCACCAAAGCTTGGTTTCTTTAGGGTTTTGCTACATCTTAACCCATCTTTGTTTAAGAACTGCTTAAGTCTTTCTTGTATTTAGAAATCACCCACAAATTCCTTGTAGACAGCACTTCCCTAGGTACCTTATGAGGCTGTGGTTGAGACGTGCTGAATTTTACTGGCAGCAGCTGGCTGTGTTTTGTCATAGCAGGGTTATTTATCACTGTGGTAATGTTACAGCAAAAATCAAACAGTATCAACAAGGGCCACACAGTTTCTTTGGGGTTTACTTTTTTTTGGCTTAAGATAGAAACTGTATTTGAAGTTTGCAGGAAATACTGGTTGATGACCCCTTTAGCATTTATATTCCAGGTGAAAGATGCAGTAAGACACAAAACCAGCTTTCCCCAGTTATAATATCCAAAGAATCTCATATCTGAACAGCTTTCTCCACCTGAGGTGTGACGGTTTGTTATATGGAAACAGAGAAACAAGAGCAGCACTCTACTGCTGTTCTTTTCCTTTTAAGTGGGTCCAAAAATAATAAATACAGATTGTCTTAGTTGCTGCTTGTCATGATTTGCAGCTTGCCACGCAGGCATCACTTTGTGATCCACCTCCACTCCAGCATTTACAGAAATAAAAGTTACTCCTAAGCCTAAAGTTGGTGATGTGCCACAAACTATCTGCTGGACAAAAAGCACATTTGCATGGCTTAGAAGATGATTTCTTTTTGTCCACCTCTTTGTCCCAACTCCAAATGGCTGATGTCCCTCTTTTCCAGAGCAGTGCCACCTCTCTGCTACATGCTGCTCTGTACAACAGCTTCCTGCCCTCTACCAGCTGCAGCCTCACTAATAAAATTAAAAAGTGTGAGCTCACAGGGAAGAGAGAAAGACAAGGAAAATCTGACTGACTCTCATGCTGTGAACTTGTTTGCACTTTCAGGGTGAAATTGATATGTGCATCAAGACAGTTGTACTTCAGGTTTGGAATCCTGAAGGTTCAAAAAGCCCCCCAAACCGGTGGGGTATTTTTCCTCATTAAAAGCTGTTTCAATGTGTTTTACTTATAAGCTTTTTGCTGAAATAAAATGCAGAAATTTCATCTCTGCCAGGTGAAATTCTACCCCCATTTAGATCGAGAAGGGAGGGAGGGGGACGTCACCGGCACCTACGGTGTAACTGTCGATATACACTGCCACGAATGAGCTACAGAAATCTCTCTCACCCCTTTTGGAGGAGGCTGTTTGCTGTAGAAGTCTCTTGTTCAGATAAAAATGTACACTGATCTAAGGTAATATTTCTGTAGGTAAGAACAAGAGTGCAGCACTGCAAAAGGGTCTTCTGCCAACTTAGGAATTGTGTGTGTTTGTTTTCTTTTGGGATAATACGAACGTAAGGAGCTTACCCTCTGGCCTGACAGTTTTTATACATTTGTGTGGTGTTGCATTCAGCCTGTTTCCCTACAGCTAACGAGCCCCTTGCCTTGCAGCCCTCCCAGTTTGAGCAGTGCATTATCCACTCCTTGCAATCTCTCAAAACCGTGCTGGACTGCAGACCCGGAGAGGCCAGCGTAAGTTGGACTGATGCTTTTATTTTCATTCGTTTTATGCAAATTACAGCTGGGTGTCAGAAAGGGCTTTCAGAGGAGGATGCAGGGGTATGACTTTCATCTTCAGTTTTCCCATGTACACCCTTTTCCCCGCTGCTGCCTCTTAGGATTCTATTTCCTTTGCTGGGGTTACTGTGTGTGCGTGGGGCAGAGTGGATCTATAGTTAAATCTTTAAAGCTGTTTTTCTGAAAGGCAATTTTCAGATAGCAGTAGTTGTGACTTTATTTATATTTAAAGAAAAAAAAAAAAAAGTGGGGAGCATTCTCAGGAGAGACTCTTCACTCAGTGTCGTATCCAAACTACTTGTAGTACTTGAATTCAGCTTTTTGCTTCTGTAAACTTTATTCTAAATTGGGAGTCCTGATTGTCCCCATCCACTTAGTACCTTGAGGCCCGGACTGCTGGGGATACTGATGTTTTGTTTCAGTGATCTGGGGAAGCTTAACGCTTCTCCAAGGTCCCTTGGGCCTCTCAGTGTATGGGTATTGTTTCTCTCTCTCCTCCCTTATTTTAATTTTTGTGTCTAGCTTGTCTGCTTGCTGGATGGGCTTTATTCAAAAGCACTTGCAGTGCATGGTGAGCCCTTCTGGTAGGGTGCAAAGATCTCTGAATGTCCTGGGAGCTTTTGCCACGATTCCACTAGCCAGCAACGATGTGTCGCATGTCACCAGGGCTTCTTTCCTTTTAGGTGGTGTCTCCTCATGCCTGTCAGACTGTTTGCTGGGACTTGTATTCCCTCTCCCCATTTTTAGGGTGAGGAAAAACTGAGATTGATCCACAAGAATACAGTGTGTCCCAGCAGCCGTCCCGATAACTGTGTCACCCCTTTAGGGATAGGTACTTGGGCCTTCCTTGAGAATAAGGCCACGTGAAGCTGTTCTGCTGAAGTAATGTGCTTGTACCTCCAGGTTTTCCAGCAGCAGAGAACCCAGGAGGATGTGTGCCAGCTGAGCATTGGGATCATGCAGGTAACTCAAACATTTTAAAGTGTGAAATTGGGAACACGAGCCATTGAACAGACCGCGGGCTTTGTGCCCTGCCCGCCTCCCCAGGGGCACCTTCGGTTGGTGACTCTTATTCCCCCGATACACTCAGGGCTACTGAAAAACGTTTGACTTTACAAGTCTGTAGAGCTTGCTGGCTGAATCTGATGATATCAGATCCTTAGAGAGCGAGTAAATGGCATAGTTCAGTATTTCACTGGCTGCGACTGCTCAAGATCTTACTGATGACCGAGAAGCAGTCGCTGAGCTGCTGTCCTCCAGCACCGATACACTGCAGCAGGAGGAGTAGTGCTGATTTTCATTAGCTGAAGATCAACTTTTTCATTTCTCCATCAGAAACCAACATTCTTTATAGCAAGACCAGATTTAAAAACAAACCCAAACCGTTGAGATTGTTCATAGCTCTCGGGTGCTCGGCGCCTGCTCTGCGCAGCAGCAGGTTAGCACCGCGCAACTTCAGACGTGCTTGATGCAAATCGCTTACCAGGATTAAAAACTCCCTTGCTTTGCTACAAGTGAACTGTGATGCACGTGCCACTGAAAATATGCTCTCAAAAGGTGTAACTAAAATGTTACTATATGTACGTAAGGCTTAAGACCAGAGGTGGTGGTGGTTGTTCTGCTCCTACGGACTGTAGTCAAAGTGAATTTGAGAAGTTTTTAGTTCTGACAGAAAATGTAGATCCTGCTTTATTGTTTCCTAGGTCTTCATAGACTGTTTGGAACAACTGAGCACCAAACCCGATGGCGACATCGATACTGCACAGTAAGTGCAATAAACAGGAGCTACGTGTCGTGTTCTGGAAGTGTGGGTACAAGGCTCAGATTTTGGGGGTGGTGTGGTCCCAGCCCCTCCGGTACTTCGTATTCCTTGTGTCTGCTTTTGCCTCTGCTTAGTGACCCTTTGAAATAAGCAAATACTTCTCATGCCAAACAATTGAGTGACATCATGTAACAAATATTGTACAAGGTAACGGGTACGGCGTTACTTGTACCATCGTATTCCGTGACAGGAGTTGGGTGCTGTAGAAGCAGGTATGTTGGGTTTGATGAGACCATGCACGGAATGAGCTGTCCCTGTCACTAAGTTATGTCTGGCTGTGGAGAAACAGCCCCTGCCCTTCTTTCCTTCTTTCTTATTTTGACTGATTCTATTGGTGTTTCTGCTTAATTCTTGAAAGTTTGTTCAATAATTGCTCATGAGCCACTTATTATAGAGACCTTCTAAAGGAAGTCAGAATAGCCTGAGTTTCCAAGTGTACCAGTCATTTCTTTGTGAGAGGCCAGAGACTGGCAAATACTGGTACCTGCAACCTGCATGAGGAAAAGGAAAATTAAAAAAGGCCCCTAACTCCACTTTCTTGTGCTATTTGTATGATTCTGGCTGGGTAGGTGTGAAAACTAAATGCAATCTGTAACAAACCAGACAAATTATAGAGAATGAAAATGCTTTTAAGAAGGAAAGATCTGTAAGGTCTGTATGTAGAATAGTGTCATCTGTCCACAAAGCTCCTCCAGGCCTTGTGAACATCCTAGGAAAATGGGGCATCGTGGGCTGCTTTATTATGTTAGTCTTGCTTGATACAAGACTCCAGTGCTCTCTTCCAACTGTTCATTTGCATCCACCATGTGTAAGGTAATCCAAAGCACTATACTACTCACCTTCTAAACTCTATTCCTAGTCTTTCAGTTGATGTTTCGTCTCCAGACTTGTTTGGAAGCCTTCATGAAGACTCGAGCCTTTCTTCAGTAAGTTTGGCTTCTGTTTCTAAAAGCTGATGTGCAACTTAGTATTTTTTCAACTTACAGGAAAGTGGTGCTTTTTTTAAATTAAGTGCTTCATTTGTTTTATTTCCTTTTTTAGAGAGCAATTCCATAATCTACTTTTTTTTTTTTTTTAAATATTCTGGACACTTTGACTTTGGTTAATGTACTCTTTTTATAGTCACCCAGTAGCTGATGCAAAAAAAGTGGTTGTTACCTGCAAGAAACCTCATGACAACCTCTTGTGCAATTCGTATTCCTTAGCAGAGGTTCCAAACGGTGTCAGAAGCCCAGTTTTGCCTCATTTACAAGAGCAATGAGCATTGCTGCTTCCACCGAGAATCACCAATGGCCAAATCAGGACAAGTTTCTGAATTGCAGACTATAATAATGAGTTATTTTATTTGTGCAACACATCGATTCTGATACTGATTATTGACAAAGTAACTTTTTCTGTCTGTGACTTCCTCCCATATGTCGTAGGTATGAATGTTTAAATAAAAAAGAAATCAACAGTTTTAGACAATTTGGTTTCTATGGTATCGTGTTATTTTTTTCTGTAAATCCCAGGACTCTTTATCTTCTCTTTCCTGATTGAGTAATGAGAACAGCGAAAGGGAGTGACCAGAGTAAGACTTGTCACTGTGCTGCTTAGATTCTTTTTTTGAATGGTCTGTATGCCAACTGGTGCTACTTCAAAGTAGCAGGCGACTGCACATCTCCGCGCTAGTCATCACTGGAATGCAAAACCGTCAGGAGCTTTCCTGAGTCTGGAAGCCAACACCAGTTCTAATCAGATCTGCACTGTTCTGATGATTTTGTTGCCAAATAACTTAATTTTCCAGTATTTGCTGGGGTTGATTTTGAACTTTCATCTGAGGTAGAAAATTGTTCTCCAGCTGGGAGAAGGAGAGGGGAAGAGGGCAGAGCAAATCTATTTAAATAGTAGTTCTGTCGGGTTTGGTTCTTTCTCTCTTTGGAAACTACACATTGTCACATCAAGGGCAGGGAAGAGCAATTCTGGTGTCTCAGCTCCAGAATGTATTTGACTGATTTGTGATAAAATCATTTAATAACAGAGATAAATGAGAACCACCTAGATTTAACTTTTTTTTCAGATTAACTGAAAGCTGATATTATGTATTTGTGAACCTTCTAGCATTTTCGATTGGGTGAGTGCGCTTGTTCAGGACCTGCTCTCCCTCCCATGCTTCAGCCAGCCTCATGTGAAAGTGAAGATGATCTTCAGTTCATTTTATGATGGTCATATTTCTTGAAACAAAGTAAAAGCCAGAAAGAGCTTCCTGGAAAGCTGTCCAAACCTAGTTTTTGTGAAGAAGTCCTACCCACGGTTCTGTATTAGTCACAGCGATTCCAGCGAATGCTCCAGATCCTATAAGAAGCAGCATAAATGTGCAGTCATCATATCTAAAATCATCATATTCTCTCCCTTCTTGCTGTTTTACTGACAAAAAAAAAAAAAAATTGTAAATTCCGCGTTATTTAGCAGCATGTTTATCCCACCCAGAGTCAGTAAGGTATTAGACGTTTACAGTGTTGGTCATGCTGATATGGAGGTTGGGGTTTTTTTCTAACTATTATACTTCTTATTCCCTTCAACACATTTTTAGGAGCAGAGGCTTTTAATTGCCCTCAGTAACTGCCGCTACCTGGAACGTCACACTTTCCTAAACATAGCTGAACACTTTGAGAAACATGGCTTTCAGGGCGTTGAAAAGATAACCCAAGTAAGTGAGAGCACTGGGGAGAAGCATCGTTGCTTGAAGGGAGCCAGGTTGATTTGGTTTCCTTCCTGTGGAAATGAAATGTTCCATGGCCAAGGACTCTCAGTGAGCCTTCTGCCAAGGAGTGGGACTCCCAGTATCCCTTGGACACAACAGCTACAGCCGCGTGGTTGTCTGTGTGCCTATAAGGCTTAATAGCTGGGAGAGAAAATGTGATGTAACTTGTGTGCTAAAATGGCAAAGCTTATCAGATTTCCTAGTAAAGCTGTTTAATGTCACTGTGTCTTCTTAATGCACCGAATAAAAGATGGTTATCTCAGAAATACACTTGATAAATAATTTCTTTTGGCAGTCTGTGTTACTGATAGCTGTTGTTCATAAACTAGTTCAGGGGTTTTTTGTTGTGTTTTGGTTGGGGTTATTTTGTTGTGTTTGGTTCGCTGGTTTTTTTGGTTGGTTTTTTTTTTTTTTTTTTTTTTTTTCAAAGAACGAAAATGTCAAAGTGGGTGGCAGTAGCTGTCTCATTTTCCTGCCTTTTTGTAAAGATTAATCATTTTTTATGAGAAATGCTATGACTTAATCCTTAGGACCATAAAGTTGGTTTATTTCCAGAAACATTTATTGGTTGGACGTAAAGTGTTATCTTTCCCAGTACAGAGTGCAAGATTTCCCTCGAACTGATGTAGCACATCCTTAGTCCCATTCTGCACGAACGCTGTTTGAATTTGCTGTGGCTGGAGTCATTTTGAATAGCATTTAAATGGGGCTGATGGGAGTCGTGTAGTCAGTCCTGCCTACACAATTACTCCAGGTAGTGCTGCTCTTTGCTGCTGGGACAGCTGCAAGTTGAGCTGGGTACTGTTGGTGGTGTCTACATAAGCAAGTAAGATGTTTGTGCTGCCTGTATTCAACACTCTGTCTGGTACAGCCACATCAAAGTGTTGCCGTGAAACGTTTATAAATGACAGGACTCCAATGCTGATGTCTTGGATTAATTTCAGATGTGTGATAGCGCTTTGAAAGCGCTGCCTGGTGCAGGACCGCAGGCATGGGGCACACCGACCAGTGCTGCTGCCTGGGAGGATTTGGGTCATTGGATCCTCATCTTAAGAGGGCACTTTTTGAACCCTTCATTAGTTTTAAGAACTTAAGAAGGTAGAAGCTCACAGAGGTTTAAAGGGGTTGGTTATTGTTTCAGTTTTCTGTTCTTTCACCTGAACTTCTCTAAGTTTCTTAATTTATTTACTAGATTAAAAATTTGCAAAGAATTTTCAGCCTATTTTATTTGCCCTTCGCATCCGTTACCATCCCAAGATGCTGACTTTCCAGTTTAACACTTTCTGCTATGCATTGCGTTCCACAGTTGTCTTGGAAGCTGTGGTTAGAGGAGGTACCTATGTTTAATAAAATGTCCTGTGTACTACACAAGTGGAAGTTGTTCAGATACAGTGAGCAAACTGTGCATAGCCCTGTCCCTTTCCGTGTGGCCAGCTTGTGTGAATTGCTAAAAACTGCAGAGAGAGCTGTTAAAGAGAAAAATTCTGCAGATGTTGGTGAGCTGCAGCTTATGCATCTGTTGTACAGAGATGCCTTGGAGCGGGGAAGTTCACATGTACAGTTTAGAAGGCAGAGACTCCTAAATAAATCTATACATCTAAATATCATCAATCTATAGGATCTAGATAATCCAATATAGAGCAGATAGTGAGAAACTGTAACGTTACAATTGGTGGATCTAAAGTATAATACGAAAATACTCGTTTGTCAGGATGAATGGGCATATTTTAAAACATTCACAAAATGAGGGTGTTTACTTGGTGCAAGATCAAGACCTGATATGCAGAAATTAATCGTGTCATTAGTCACTTAGGGAGTGATCTACCTGCTTTGGCATTCCTTGGACTTTTCCCAGAAATATCTGCAGGAAATTGGGGGGAAAAAAAAATTATAAAATTATAGTGGGTAGGACGGACAGATAATAGGGAAGTTTCTGGGGTTTTATATGTGTAATTATGAATTGAAATGTGTAAGTAATTGCTGCTTTTTACAGAAAATTAAAGAAGACCTGAGTTAAATCTTGACTATTTATTATGTTCTTTCTCTCTCTCTCTTTTTTTTTTTTTTTTTTTTTTTTTTTCCTGTTTTGTTTTTTAGGTGAGTATGGAATCCTTGAGAGAACTGGATCAAAGACTGTTTGAAATGTACATTGAATTCAAGGCAGATCCGATAGTTGGGTCACTAGAACCTGGCATTTATGCAGGATATTTTGATTGGAAAGATTGTCTTGTTCCTGCAGGTAAATATCTGCTTATTAAACTCTGAAATTATTTTAACAGTGATTGATAGGAGCTAAAATATACTGTACAATTAAAAACTTTTTTCTAGTCTGTGTTTTTAACTTTTGACAAGTTGTTGTAATAAGTTCTTTCTCACAGGCTTTACTTAATTCTTAAATCACTTTTCAAATGCCCCCAAATGATTAAAGCAGCTTTTATCATTGATAATCTCTTTAATACTTGTTTTTTGTGATTATTTTGCTCCATTGCTTATATATAATAGAAAGCATTATAAAAGCCACCGCTGGTATTTTCTTGTGAGGTTCATTGAGATTGTTTGGGATTTTTTTTTCCGCGGAGAATCTGGCTACTTTTGTAACAGACATAATTACAGTTCTGAAAAGGTAAAATTATGAGAACATGCAAACTCTAACAGGAGTTAAACCATCGCAGAGGGGCAGGTAGAAGGTATTCAGAGTGACTGAGACATTAGTCATTGTTGAGGTGCTTTAAGATCATCTCTTCTCAGGAAGCACAATATGAGTCTTCCAAGTATTGGCTACCGGGCACATCTTAACACTTGCACATCTAAAACCAACAGATGTAAATCACTTAGCACCTTAGTGCCCGGATCATGCCAGGTAGAAAGGAGTTGCAGTAACATATTAGATGGCATTTTGAAGGGGATCTTGTCTTAATTTTCAGTGAATCCATGATTGATGTGACAGTTTGTGCTTTCTTGGCTTGATTGTTCCATAGAGTTGTATATGGCAAGATTACATATAATCCATGGGGAAATAGAAGGGAGAATAGAAGAAGGAGAAGAACTGTAATAACTGAACGGTTCTGAAGAAGAAATGACAGTGAAATTCAGCAGCCTGCCTTTCAAGCAGGCTTTGAAAAATATGCCAGACTCCACTTTTGTGCCGTGTGTCTGTTCGTGTGGGAAAAGCACACGCCTTGCTCACTTGGGCAACTGTCCTGTAACTATCAGAAATTTACTTATACATGTGGGTTTTGTTACAGTTTAAATATAAGGAAGGGCAAATTGTTAGCATGGGGCAAATTTTAATTTAGCCTATGAGCTGAAACTTTTATTGTTTAGTTTTTTCAACATACCCGCTCTTTTCAGTATAAAAGTTCTGAATGTCAGAAAGAACTTGTGCACAATGTCATTATACATTTGCCCCTTTATTTTGATCTAAGGTGTGACTGCTGGTGTTAGGCAGGATTATTAACTTAATGAGATTTATTGTTAATAAATAACTTTCATTTAAATTTTCATTTTAATTCCAGTGTCGACTTCTGCGTCTTTATAACAAAGACTTCAAGTTTAACGTGCAGCAACAATGAAATCTAGTTTGGTTCTTTTTCTTGCTTGAAACTTTGTTCTGATTTAATATAAAGTATTAACAGAATTAAGAGATGAAAGGAAAAATGGGGAACATAATGGTAATCAGTTGCCAAGTAGGTTCTTAGATGATTTTGTTGTGTAGAGCGGTCAATCTGCTAGTTCAGGTTACAAGGGGGTTGTTTTGTTTGTGTTCATTCTTCTCTCTTTGGTAATAGGTTGTGGCTTATCTTTAAATTTTCTTTTAAAAGCTTACATTTTGTCTTATTCACCTGATAAAATTGGGCTCTGTGATCTCTTCTGGGTTCCAAGCCTAAAGTCTTTTGGAGGGTGAACGAGATGGTTCTGTTACTCTGAATCCCTATTAGGGTAGGGGTAGGAAAGATTTCTGTCTATTGAAATTTGTGCGGCACAAGCAAAAGTAGTTGTGGCGTGTGGGCATTCCGTGTTTTAGATGATTAATGTGAGCTTTAGCATGCAAGTGTCACATTTTTTTATAATGTGGCAGATTTCATTATATTTTTATGTAGTTGTTGTATATGTAAGCAAATAATTTGAGACCATAGTATGTGTGGATTTGTTTACCACACAAAAAGTGGGTGTTCATTTATTTTTCTGAAGAATCCAGGTTTAGTCATCTCTCTTCATCAATTATTTTTGAAATGCTTGCTGCTCTGCAGTCCAGCCAACATTCACTCGGAGCACACAGAGGTGCAGAGGCTAGTCTGAAAAATCTTCTTAAAAAAATCAGTATCTTCTGTGTTTTGCTGGTGTTGTCAGCTATTGGGTGTGTTGGGTTTTTTTTTTGGTAGTATTTACAATTTCACATTGCATTGAAAGTTTCTGGTGATTTCACACTGAGCTGAAAGTTGATTGTTTCTGGTTTTCAGATGTTCATTCTGTACTTGGCATAAATTGAATGTAGTAGAGTTAAATCTGAGTTTCTTATTTGGCGTGCTAAGGGAGCACTGTTTGAAACATTTCAAATATATCAAATGCCACTCTTACAGTAAAAGATTTAAGTGCGTCAGATCTGCTAAATCAGATTTGATACACTTGTCACATCTCTTATCTGTTACTTGTCTAATTTAAAAATCTAATAGAAAACTTCTAATGGCAGTAGCCTGATGAAAAGGGACCCAGCAGTTAAAAATGAAATATCAAAAGGTATATTTAATTTGTAGTTACACGGCAACATACTTGTCAACCCAAACTTTTCTTCTTTTGTTTAATTTGGGGCACCAGCACCCTGCTTACAGGCAAGCTGACAAGTGCATTTACATCTTAAAAACATTTCGATATAGTAGAAATGATTTTTATTTTTCTTTTCTGAGATACAAGCAATTACTTTTAGAGTGAAATGTGCAAAATCGTTTGGTTTGAAATCTCTGTAACCCTTTAGATTTCTTCTAAAACTTCAAATGGATGGCTTCAGAATTATCCTGCTAGATGTAGATGGGTTTGAACTCCAACAGACCTCAAGTTGTTGATGTCCTGTGTTTAGGAATTGTCCAGGTTTTTTTATGCTTTAGGAAGGCCAAATTCTGCTATTCCAATGCAGGGATGTAACCTGCCACTTGTTCTTCGTGTGTGAACAGGAAGAAAACAACAATGCTTTTGCAGCTCTATAGTGGATAAGAAATAAATGCCATAATATTAAGGAAAAAAAAAAAAGTATTCAGTAATGGCAAAAAAAGTTGCTAAAGGACTTGTAGCTAAGTCATAGTCCTCTAGCTTGAATTATGAAGGATCAGAGGCTTGTGTGTGATATTTCAGTAGGAAGTCCCAAGTTAAAACTTTGCTGTTTGTCTGGGTAAACTGGGAGGGCGTTGTAGTCTGTGCCAGGCTGCCTAGAGAGGCTGTGGAGTCTCCTTCTCTGGAGAGATTCCCAACCCACCTGGACCCTGCGCTGCTGGGCCCCCTGCTCTGGGTGACCCTGCTGGATGGAGCAGGGGGGTGGCACCAGAGCATCTCCAGAGGGCCCTTCCAACCCCACCACACTGGGTTCCGTGATCTTAAAATCCCCGGGGTTTGCCCCAGGCAGCTCAGCAGGGCAGGTCCCAAAGCCTCGATGTCCTCACTGAACACCCGGGTCGGTTCTTGGGTAGGTTTGAAACGGTGCCTGAGGGGTCTGTGGCCCAGCACGACACCATTCTGAACTCGAGATGCAAGAGGAGTGATCAGACCGGCTGTTTTCTAATCCCGGGGTGTGTGCAAGTAGTTAGGGATGCTGTGGTTGTTAACACTTTAAAAACACTGATGAAAATACACCCCCAGGATGTAGATTGGCACTGGACCCCTGAACTAGCAGAGTCAGCAGAGAGCTGCCTGCTCTGCTCGCTGCCTCACCAGCCCTTTCTGCCCAGGGGGCTGGGCCTGGTTTTAAGTTGAAAATTTTAGTGTAACACAATGTCTCAGCCTTCTATATAAAATTTCTATACAAAATTCAGCCTGGAGCGCATTCTTTCTCTAGCCAAGTTATCAAGCCCTTGAACTCTTACTTTTTAAGTGGGAAAATATGATAGACTCCTATGAGTACAGCAGATCCATTGTCATAAAAAGCATTTCATTAGCTTAAAATTTCTTTACACGATGAATAGCAATTTAAATTTAATGAAACACTTAAAGTTTATTGATGTGTGGATGAAATTATAGTGTTGGACTTGTTCAGTGGTTGAAGTAATTCAAAATTATTAAAAGCCTTTACTTTGAACTGTGAAAAATCTTAAGCTTTCCAGTTATTGTGGGTCACTCCTGAGTCCAGATAGCTTCCAAATGTTAATTTTGGACTTGAACAATTTTTAAGGATCTATTGTTCAGGTCATGCAAAGACATTCTTCTTCTCAAATCCATGCCCTTTTCAAAATGCTGTAGGGACTCAGTGAAACTTGGAAGTTAAAAGCTATGAAAAAGTGACACGGGAAGCCAGGGCAATTTCTCACCTTCGCTCTAATCACGCGGGCTCGCAGAATGCTCTGCGTGCCTCAATGGTTTTTATCTCATTCTTGTCTTTTTCCCAGCAGAACAGAGGGCAGTAAGGGTTGGGTTGGGTTTGGCTGTTTGGGCTTTTTTTGTTTGTTTTACTGAAGTTACATCTCTAAAAGCTGCTCTGGTCTGTTTCCAGCTCACTGCTTATTTAAAGAGACAGATAAATAAAATTCTTCATGATGTTCACTTGATGGCAGGTTTTTTCCCATTAGTTTAAGGTATTTGTGAGTAACTATTGCAGATTTGCTGATCTACAAGCATTTGACCACACAACGTGGTGCAATTTTAAATATGGGCTATGGTAGAAGCAAGGCCTGGCTGAAGGTCAGAACGCTGCCTGTCTCTTCAGGGTTATCCCAGGTTATCAAGTCTGTTGTAGCCTCCTCCCTCATCTTCCAGAGAACCCACCGCAGCTGTAACCAGGGTCCCTTTTCCAGTCGGGGCTCTCCCGTGACCCGACGCTGCTGCCCGGCCGGGTGTGTTCGTAAGCTGACGCCTGGGCGTTCATTTGGTTGCCAGTTTGCTGGCTTTACTTACAGAGGACAAATAAAAACTCCAGGTACCCACCAATGGTACACAAAGCAATTTGGAAAAATAAACAAATCTGATTTCCATGCAGTGCTGGGGTTGGTTTCAGCATGGTGGCTGCTGGCACTTCTTGAGTAAAGAACATTCACAGACCTTTGCAGAATCGGGTACCAAAA
The DNA here is from genome assembly GCA_024605025.1 of Megaceryle maxima. NCBI lineage: Eukaryota > Metazoa > Chordata > Aves > Coraciiformes > Cerylidae > Megaceryle > Megaceryle maxima. The sequence goes on from JANHGN010010812.1 coordinate 27,839, forward strand.
GTATTGGGTTTTTTATACCCGTGACGCCTGCTTGTTACCGTTGTACTTCTGGTGTGATCTGATAGAAATAGCAGCTTAAAAAGAAAAAAAACCCAACAAACATTAATTGCATTAACAAAACTACACTGCCAAAGACAGGAAAATTGTGTATCTTAGTGCTGCTAGAAATCTTCTTGCTTGTTTTTAAAGTTTCATACTTTTAAAAACCCCTCAAAAGAGTCTGTATTTTGCCACATTTGCCTTTTCTTTCACTTACCAAAATACTTCTGTCTGAAGTGATTGTAATAAACTCAGGACACGTTTCACTGGTGACTAAGGGGTTTTTCTGCAGCGTGAAGGTTGGACCGGCGCAGGACATAGCTGGCCGCTGCAGTTATGAGTGTCCCTGTTGTTCCAGAGACTTTCTTGGTGAGATTGGTCTCGTTTGGATCGGTCAGCTTCAGTTTTTTTCCTTTCTTATAATATTTGAGTGACAACTGAACTAAATTCATAAACACAGTATATCTCTAAGCACATTCTTCGTTTATGAAACTGCTGTCATTTTGCATATGACAGGCTGTTATTACAGTACCAGTGACTTCAGGAATTATGAGAAGAACACGCAGCTTCCCGAGTGCGAGTCTGTGTTTTGAAAGGTTTTCATAATTTTAGGTTTTATAAAACCATGAAAGAACACCTTCAGGGTGCCTTAAAAATGATGTGTTTGAAAGGAAAAAAAAAAAAAGAATATTCTTGCAGACTATGCTTGGCTTGTGTTAATGAAAGGAAATATTGCTTGAGATTTTTGGAGTCAACTGTTCTCAGTTTTGATAGAGATGTTGACTTTTTATTTGTGTGCCTTACAACTAGAGCAGTGACTTGCTTTTCCCGTTGAATTGGCCATTCTGCATCTTCCTGGTGAATATAGCTGCCCTCTTTTAGCTGTGAAACACATCTGTGTAAGTTGATGCTTCTTGCCATTGCATAAATGACTTGTGTCAGCACTGGTGTGGCCAGCAAGATCAGGGCAGGGATTTTTCCCTGGACTCAGTACTGGGGAGGCTGCCCCTTGAATGCTGGGGTCCCCTCACTCCCAGAAGGACATGCAGGGGGCTGGAGTGTGGCCAGAGAAGGGCAACGGAGCTGGGGAAGGGGCTGGAGCACAAGGGTGGTGAGGAGCAGCTGA
>JANHGN010010812.1:37931-58509 GCA_024605025.1 Megaceryle maxima
CCTGCTCTGGGTGACCCTGCTGGATGGAGCAGGGGGGTGGCACCAGAGCATCTCCAGAGGGCCCTGCCAACCCCCACTGTTCTGTGAGCGAGATGCTCCATTAGGGATCAGTCACCTGGGCCAAAGAAATGCTGCTTACTTGATGAGTGAAATGTTGATTGAATAATGAACGTGCTCTGGTCCTGCTCTGGTATCCCCAGAGACAAGAGACAATCAAAGTCTTCATCTTGTGCAGCACTGGTGCAAAAATAAAACCACGCAGTTTCCACATGAAAGATCCTGCTGTCAGAAGATGAGGCCAGTGGGCAGCCAAAAGCTGAATACCACGTAGATTTGCAGAGTAAATTCAACACTTTGCACCCTGAGGTTAACTGCAGACCGGCTCCTGAGCTGGCCCTGTACCTCTTGAAGTGATTTGCATACCACCGTTCGGCGCTTGGTCAGGGTGCATTTGCTTGTGGGACGTGGTACAAATGTTGTCCTCTGTGATCTGAAGCCTGCAGAGGACTTAAGCCGGGGTGGAGTGAAGCAGAAGGAGGAAAACAATAGAAAAGGAAAAAGGAAGGGGGTGTTGTGTTTCCACATACACCTGTGATCTTTTGGTGTGGTTCAAGCAGCGGTGTGTAGCATTCTTACTTTGTTTTGCAGGTCACAGGGGAGGAGAAAAAAAGTCAGTTGCAGAAAATTTCTGGTGTTGCTCTATTCCTCCCTCCCTGCCTCCCTCCCTTCCTTTCTTGTTGCAAAAAATCACTAAGATAGTGGGAAATTCTGAGCTTGCCACCTCGCGTTCTGCGTGTCTGCCTTGTTGTTGGGTTCGTTGAAATGGAAAGAGTGACTGAGATTTTTCAGGGAAAAGACTAAAGATAGCGAGAAAAGGCATTAGAGATGTTTTGGAATGTGCTTGTGTTTTTCTTTACATTTTTCAGTTATTTGCCTCTCTTCCAGAGTGAATATAGAGCATTCCTTCTAAGAAGGGCTTGATTCTTTTGTGTCTTCAGAAACCAAACCGCTTTTAGTCAGAGCAGTACAATCTCCTTTGACACTTGCCTTGGTACGATGAACTGGAACAGAGATTGTCGTGATCCCCAGGCCTGGGTGTGGAGCTCGGCTCCATCCTCAGCACACATTGGATCACAAGTCACTGTCCAGTGCCTGTCCCTCCACCTCCCACCCAGGCAGCCTTGCTGCCAACAGGAGGCCCTCCAGGAAGCACCCTCCAGCCTGAACTCCATCCTGCATCTCGGTGTAGACACAGGCAATGAAAGTGTTGGTCCCTCGTGCAAGGGAGTCCTGTCATCCCTTCATCCTACTCTCGTAGCATGTTCATCCATAACTGTCTCAGTAAGAAAGTACGTGTCTCCTTTTTAGATCTTGAGGCGAGTTGTGGGATGAGCACAACTGAGATGGTGGTTGTGAGACACGACTCTTCTCCCGCAGAACAGCGCGTTCTGATGGTCTCGGGCAATTCCTTTCTAAGCTCTTTTTCACAGCAGGATTAAGGTGTTATCTGAGGAAAGGTGGAGCAAGAAAGATGAACCAATTAAAGGTTCATTTTATCATTCTTACAACAGCAGCCTTAACTGCCCCGTGACCTCAGAGCTGTGTGGTCTCCCCAGCCTTGGGCCTCGACTCTGATCTCTTACTGGGACTGAGGTACCGAAGGGAGCGGTGGGATCACGGTGCTTTCTCTGGTACGTGCTGGAGCAACTGGAGCCAGCAGCTGAGATCGTGTGGATCTCTAACCCTCTCTCCTTACTTTGCATCTCACTTCCAACGTTTATTTGTACTCTGAGTTAAATACTTTCTAGTCTGGCTTTGCCTACACAGCAAAGTGCCCAAAAAAGCAAGGGGACAATTTTAGACTTTTGCCTTTTTTAGATCTTACGCAACTGCCGAGTCCAGGTCTGGGAAGTTGCTCCAGAATTACAGCAGCGTAGGGGACGCAGAGCCCATCCCAGCTGAAGCATACCCTGCTGGCTGTCATCCTGCTGAGAAATGCTCTTTTTAGTATAAATTGACAAACTTTTCATATGCTTAGTAAATCAAATGCTTATTTGACTTCTCCACCCTCCCCAAGAGGAAACTTCTGCTAAGGCATGACATCTCCTGTGAGCTGCCATGAGTAATGCCTTCTGAGCTGCTTTCAGAGGATCAGGAGTCAGGGCTGGCTCTGTCTGTAATAATCATTTACAGGCAGAGAGGCTGATCAAGCAGTAGGATCTTCTTGCAGTCTACTGTACAAATAAAGCCGCTTGTCTTCTCTGTTTCTTTCGGGCTCACCGAGCTGCAGTGCGTGTCCCGTGCCAGGGCAGGTGCCTTCTAGCAAGGCACCCAGAATTGGTTTTCTACTACTGCTAGATTTTTATGCAGTAACAGAGGTGGTGAAATGGGGTTGCCAGAGAAGCAGATTACTGAAACAGGAACCTGCTGGCTTTTTTAACCTTCTGCTGTAAGGAAATGTGCCTTTCTCCATCTGATTTGAAAAAGGAAATAGGAACTTTCTCTTTCTGCCTCTGATTGCAAAAGTGCTACTGAAAGAATGAAAAGTAGGGTATTGAGCAGCAGAACATCATGGCTTTGTTGAGACGACAGGATGAACGCAATTGATTATCCCATTTGTTGTGTTTCAGGTGTCAGGAACTATCTGAAGGAAGCATTGGTGAATATCATCGCTGTGCACGCAGAGGTGAGGAAAGCTCCAGGTGGTTCCATGCTTGCGGTCACGTGAATAATTTCAGTGTACTTTGGGTGGTCAGTCCTTGCTTTTAGCACCCCTGAAAACTGCCCCTCTGTTGAAGTGTCTCTGTTACAGATGCAGATGCTCTGGGCTTGGCTTAGCCAGCCAAGGATGCAGCTGCTGACTACTTCAAGGGCAGGAGGAGATGAACAGTTCCTGTTTATCCTCAGTAACACTCCATTACACCTCTCTGTTTCCACTTTCTGATGAAGAGGAAAGCCAAAGTCTAAAGCTCAATTCTTCCCTTTCCACGCAGATTAAATAGATACAGAGATAGAAAGGTATTGCTAGATATACTGCTGACTTTCTCTGATCAGCTTCATTTTCCACAACATATGAAAATGAGCTTGTGCTTTGCTTTGGAAGAAGTGTTCAGCGTATGCCTCTCGGAGCGAGCAGGCAGTACATGTCACTCTGGTACACAGGATAAACAGTCACAACCCAAACCCAGAAAGTTTTACAGTGTCTGTACAGCACAAATTATGCTTGACATATTTAGGTAGGTAGTGGCTTACAAAAGGGAGTGCTTATTAAAATTAAATTATTATTATTATTATTAACATAATATGCTTCCAGAATGGCAGTCATTTGGCCTTTTGTCATAATATGCAGGAATTTTCTGTAGTCCTGTGAGATGCAGCCTGTGTTCTACACACTTCTTCCCTCTAATCATTGAGAGCGTTGCCAAATTCCTGTTGCTCCTGGTACAAGCACTGGGAGTAACACCGTGCTTACCTTTCAGCCTACCACAAGTGCAGCTGCTCTGCCTTTTCCATCTACTTACAGTCTGATTACATCCGCTCGAGGATTTAATTTTATTCCTCTTTAAATTACAAGGATTCATATAAATTGAAATAATTAGAGACTTCAGATATCACTTCTTGATTCAACTTCAGTGTTTGCCTACAGCAGTTCTCACAGAAGCCTTGCTGATTTTTACCACACGCTTCCAAATGAGGGAATAAGCAACTCCAAAAATACACATTGACACAATATTCAGTTTTAATGTTCTTTGTCAGTGTAATGGAAATGAATAAAAACTAAAACGAGACTCTTCGCTTTTAAAAGTCAAAAGCATTTGTGACTTACTGAGCTACTCCTGCAAACTGCCTACTCGTGAAGTTGCTGCGGCAGAGGTGCCCTGCCTTGCTGACTTCATCGAGACCGATACTGATTTTGGCCCAAATAGTTGTTGCCTCATAAATTTCTAGATGTGAAATATTACAGAAATATGAAAACGTGTGTCAAGATGAAACTCCCATTTCCACTGTGTTCTGGTGAAATTCTGTAAGCTGGGTCAGGTGTAAGTTTAGTTAGCAAGGCGGCGAGTTTCTGTAGTTTGAAACAGCAAAAATTAACCATCAGCTGAACAATGAGCATGGACTGGAGTGGAAAGAAAATTGTTTCTCTGCCTTTGAATTCAGATTTAACTGAAATCAAAATAAGGGCTTCTCATTGCAAATTTGTGATGATTCACCGTTGCTGAGAATTTTTTTTCCTGGATTCTGTATAGTAAGTTCAAGAGTGCTCGTCGTGGGCACAAATATTCTCTTCTCAGTAGAAGATTTTTGGGCACGTTCCTGGTATGTTTGTGTTGAATTGCTCAGCAATATTTGCTGCTGAATAAGGTGACCCCTTCCTATGTCGTTACTGGGTTTTCTTGTTTATTTTTCCCCCCTTACCGTACAGCTAAGTATGTCACTTGGCTTTTGTGGGTCAAAGCTGATCAAACAGGCTGCGTGTTTGGATTAGCAACGGCCACAGCAGATCGGAGCACTTCCTTGTGGTGCAGACCTGCCTCTTGGACTGGCCGGCTTATGGGATTGCTGATATATAACTCATGACTTAAATCACAAAAACCGTGTGGGAATATTGCATTCTTCCCCCTCCCCCCCACCCCTTAATTTACTTTTACCCACATGTATGAATATCTTCTGTCAATTTTCTTGTCAGACATGAGATGAAAACTTCACATAGAGCAAAGGTGTGCTTGCAAAAAAAATCATTCCAGCCACTTTTTGGGATCTTTTTAAAGCAGAAATCAGGGAGGGAAGTGTTTAAAAACTCTGTGCGGTTCATTTTCCTTCTTGCACCACTCCTGTCACATCATCTTCAGTTCCTCGTGTCATCATCTCCCCCCACCCGGTGCAGGTTTAGTGCAGCTTTATCATCACCTTTAAGTCTTGACCCAGCTTTGGTCTGTGTAACCTATAATCTCACTTCCTCCTATATTCCAACCTCTCGGCCTCCCATTTTCCCCAATTCTCTGTACTTTTGGGGGGTATTTTTGTTGTTTTGTTTTAAATTCACCAACAACTTCTCGCTTCCTTAGAGGTCCTTTTAAGGAAGACTGGTTTCTTCCTGCTTTCCTTCAGGCACAGATCTAACATTTAATTTTGTGTTGCAGTTGCTATTCTGCACCTCAGATAGAGCATCCGAGTACCACTTGTAAAAATTACAGCAATAAGCAGTTAAAAAGATGGTCTTAATGCATGGAAACGACAGGAAGGTGTCGTGGTTTTGCCAGGGAGCTGCTAAGTGGCAGTGGTGGCAGAATCTAAGTGAAAATCCATCACACTGCCATATTCTCAAACCCTTCTGAAGGCTTCTCGCTGCCACAGAGCATAAAGACACCAGCCGGTTGACAGTGCTGGAATATAAAGGGTTCTAGAAGAAAAGGCCAAATACGTGGGTGAGAAGTGGCAGAACGTGTAAGTGGGTCAGTCTGTCACACAGCCCTGAATTAAAGGTGCTGTCTACAAAACAGCAGCCTGTGCACAGCCACCTGAGTGCCTGCACCCGGCAACCAAGAGCACGTATTTTGAAGTTTGGCTGCTTTTAGGCATTGCAAGAAAGTCGTCATCACACCTCATATGGGTGATGCTGCTGTTAACAGAAGTGATTGGTCAGAGCATCCACAAAAGGCTTCGTATTCCAGTTGCCTTTGACACTTTGTTGTCCACTGATAAAAATGAAGCAGTCCTTTCAATCAGCGTTCAGTGCTTTTGACTGAAATGTTATTGTCGCAAATATCTCTGTTGTTACAATCAGTGTGCTCATGATTCTGCCTTCTGAAAAACCAGGTGTTTACCATTTCCAAGGACTTAGTCCCTCGGGTGATGTCAAGGGTGGTAGAAGCTGTCTCTGAAGAGCTGAGCCGACTGATGCAGTGCGTCTCCTCCTTCAGCAGAAACGGAGCTTTGCAGGTACCTGAATTCTCTGTGCTGCCAAACGTCGGAATCTAGAGACCCGAGAGTAACAGTGGGGGGTGTAATCCGTGTATCTGTTGGCTTTATTGTAGCAGCGAAAGCAAGGAGATTAAAAGGGTCAGGGTACAACCAATTTCAGACTTATGGATTAATACCCTTTGGGATCCTGGCTTTTGAGTTTGATTATATTTTAGTGTTGTCTTTGTGCCCGAGTGCATAAAAGATTGCCTGCATCCTGTGAGATGAAAAACACCATAGTGGTACCTGTTAGAAGTAGTGGTACCCAGCTGCAAGCCTTATTTCCAGTTGCTGGTAGTAATTGCACTGGACAGATAATTAGTGTAGGGAGATCACAGCACAGTAAGATTGGCTGCCTGTTTAAAACCAAATCAAGGAGTAGCCACAAAGCCACCTGTTTTTGTTGGACTACACAGCCCACCTTGCTGTTAAACCCGTAACTGAAAGGATTTTCTCTCCCTACTGTAAATTTCCCACCTCCCGTGACCCACAGTTTTGCTCCACGTTTATTAAGCTGTGGTACTTGATGTGATGTCTCCCTGTGGTACTGCTGCCTCCCAAAATGTAGGAAAGACTCCAGAGTCTCGCGTGTAGGACTTCAAAAAGTCCAAGGCTGTTCAGCTTGAAACACCATACAAATCAAGGTGAAACATTCTGTGGTGAGAAAAGCATTTCTTACGAGTAAAAAATGGGTGGGTGGCTCTGTCGTGTATTGTGCCAGGAAATTCTGGCACTGAAAAAGCATAAATCTCATCTGGCTTCCTACCTAGGGGGGAGATGGGAGAAGAACCTGAGAGCCAAAGGCTTCCCTTAGAACTGAGATTAGGCATCTGCATTGCATTATAAAAAGTTTTGGTTTGGAATATTAACATCGGGTTAGTTGGGTCTAAATATCACCCAGTTTCTGTAATGGCAAACTGGATGACATTTTATCTTTGTGATCTACACAAGGGGGATATGCATTGGGATGAGGTTCACTTTATCTTTGTAAATGAAATGAAGTTTTGATCGCGCGCAGAATGTTTCCACTTCGGACAAAGCCTGTGATGATAACGACAGCTTTGCAAAGACAAAAGGACAATCTGTGAAGTTTGTTTAATCTGTGAGTCCATCCTCCACCATAGTCTGCCTAGCTGAAAATCAATGCCCAGACACACAATGCAGCAGTAAAATCCCCAAGCCTGTGCACCCACCAGGTGACAGACAAGAAGCAGAGCACGACTATTCTACTTCCTCATCTGATGGAAAAAAATAAATTTGACAGGAAAACCAAGAATAAAATGTGTATTGACAGAGTTTTGTGCTCTTGTGCTTCCTTCCTCCCTGGCCGAGCCGTGCTGTGAGAAGTTGGGTTCACTGTATTTAATACCAAAAAAGAAAAAGGCAGACAAATTCAGGTTGCATCCTTCTGTCTGTCACATGGTGCAGAAAAGGTGGAACAGAACTGAAGGTTTATTGCTGTTACTGAGAGACAAACCAATGTTTTGAGATAGCTACGTAGTGACCGTACAAACAGTGTGACTTGAATCAAAAGTAGGAAATTGTTCCTTTCAGCAGCCTCCTGACATAGCCGCGTGGCAACGAAAAATACAGGAAACAAACCGTTCAAAGCCACGGCCGCTCGCAACTGCGGCGCGCACCCATATGGCAATATTTGCCCCCAAAATGGCAAAGCTGTGGGGTTCTGCTCTTCCCTCGATGAAATGCATCATTGTTTCAATATCTGTGTTTCTCTCTTTAGGCAAGACTTGAAATCTGTGCATTGAGAGACGCCGTGGCCATCTACCTGACCCCCGAGAGCAAGTAAGATGAGCTGACGTCTGGGTTTGCCGTGTAGCGGGATCCTTGGTAAACGTGCAGAAGCACGTGATGGAAATGAAGGATTAAGGAATTTTCCTTCCAGTAGAATAGGTGATGTACTGTAAATGAAGGAAAAGCAGATTACTAGCAAGGTTCTATCAGTTGAAAGAAAATAATTACCTTTGGGGGGGCAGTATTTGAATTTTTGGTCACAAACTAGTATTTACCACTCAAAAAAAAAAAAAAAAAAGGCGGGGGGGTGGAAAAAAAACCAGTAAATTCAAAACTTAACAGCAGTTCAGCTGCTGAGGAAAATGATGCTGGGAGAAGACAAAAGCAGAGTTTTATCCCATTTTTCCTAGAAATCTCATAAAGTGCATGACAGAGAACCTGCCAGAGCACCAGACACTGCCAGGACCCCCTCACAGGGGCTCTCCCCAGGCTTGTGCAACACCCGGCTCCTTCTCCACACACCTCATAGGGAAAGTGAACTCAGTGTCGCACTGTCTCTTAGACTTAAAGCCTCCAGAAGGCTTCTGGGAGTTTGTTGCTCCTCGGTGAGGTGCAGGACCAAAGGTTAGCGCGGGACACGCTCGCACGTTAATGTGAAGGAGCTTTGGTGGCATCAGCGGTTGATGCAGTCGAGGCCTTTGAAAACAAACCCTGCAAGCTGTCAGTGCTTCTGAAAAAAGTTGATGGATTGACATTTCTTGGTGATTATTTTGGGAATTGGATATGGGCAGGTTCATTCCTTACTTCAGCTGCCTACACTTGTTAGGGTTGGCATTGCCTGTTCCTGCAGATGGCTCTTTGGTCCTGCACCCTTTCCTGCACTTCTGTTGCCTGGAGAGGGCTAGAAACTCTATCTTTGGAGTTACTCAAAACTTGACTTGATAATGCCCCAAGAAACCTCACTGAACCTCGAAGTTGGCCATACTTTGAGAGGGGAGTTGGAGCTCAAGACCTCCAGAGGTCCCTTCCAACATGAGTTATCCCGCGAAGCTGCGTTACCTCACTGCAGGCCTGCTGTCATTGTCCCTGAAGGGGAGAATGCAGTGGCCTGTCTGCTGACCACAGAAAGCCTAAGTCAACGTTTTACCTGTGCTTCCTGCTCTGAGGGTCACTTAGTTTGAGGCAGAAGACAGGCTGGAAGCTATCTGTAACTCCTGGAGAGCTGGGGACATCAAGCACCGTCTTGCATCAGCTGCTGATGTAACGTTTCCCGTGGACGTCTGGTGCACGTCATGTCAGGGGGAGAGAGACCTCTTGAACCCGTGACCCAAGTCATGGTCCATTTGCACATGAATGTCAGGACTCAGTATTTTATTAATTTATTGAAATAAGAATGGATAAAATACAGCATATCTCCGTGGAATTTGTAGAGAGAAACTCTGCAGGCTGGGACTTGGACCAGTGGAACACAAGTATTTTTGTTCTCCTTGCAGCTCAAGCTTTAAGCAAGCTTTGGAAGCCTTGCCTCAGCTCTCCAGTGGAACTGACAAAAAGTGAGTACAGTTCCCCTTGTCTCCTTTCTGCTCTCTGGAGCCGTTGCTTTTTACTCTCATCTTAGGACTTTGTTATAAGAGGGTTAATTTTCACTGTATTTCACCCCTCTGAAGTACAGAGCAGAAATTTCTTTGGACAGAGTTACGGATCAGCCGAGTCCTTGTTGGCGGTGGCCTGTTGAGCGGCACGGAGGAGCCGATGGCTTTGCAGCATATCCCTCTTGCCCCGCAGGCTCTTATCAGTTCAACGTATCTCTGCATTTATTTTATCATTTCCATCTATTTTAGCCTTCCTTGTTAATCTTCTGAGAGCCATTATCACATCCTACTGAATTCAGCAGCAATTAAAAAATGGCCAAGGAACGCAGTCCAAGCTTTTCCCACCTGATCTATGGGGAGCTCTCAAAACTGGCCTGCTTCATTTTAAAAAAGGAGGATCTGTGGCTCTTCCTTAACATCAGGAGGAGGAGTTCTGGCTTCCTCTGTCCCCACCATAGCAACCTTTGGCAGCCAGGCTGCTCTGCTGCATCCAGCCTAGCGTTTGGGGGCCTGCTTTACACACGTAGCTTAATAAAAATAGTCTGGTAGAACTCAGATGGATTTATAGCAAGCACGCTGGTGTGAGCATAGGTGTTTTGAACGTGAGATTGGTGTGATGGTACTTTCAGGAACCGAACTGTATCAAATCATCTGCACTTAACAGTCAGAACTTAGAATATTTTGTAGACACCTGAGGAGACGGTTTGTGCAGCCCGTGGTCTGAGGACTGCGCCTTCTCCCAGATGTCCTCTGTCTATTGATTCAAACCTACTCCTTGCCAGCCACCACAACTCTCAAGATACCTCCTTGCCTTGCACAGCTCTTGTGCTTTACTGAAGACGGGCAGCAGTTTTGAGTAAGGAGAGTTCTTTCAACTCAGACTTTCCGAAACACCTGTAGAATTATTTTCTTTCTTCACTTTAGTCATAAGCATTTGAGCTTCATGAGACAGATGAGAATCAAGAACTGCATCATTTTTACATCTGCCTCGGAGTTCTGAGCTCTAGGTGGTTCAAAACTTGTTCTATTTCCCAGGCAGTTACACCAGAATTGTCATGGTTCCAGGCAGCTCATGGTAGCAATCTACGCTCAGAATAACACCTATTTGTGTGCTGATTTAGAGCTGCTTGTTTCTGTTCATTCTCAGTCTTCACTGTGATACTAAGTGATGAATGGGGGGGGGCCACAGTCCTCTTCCAGAGGACCTACTGAGGAAGCAGATACTGATTTTGTGGTTCAGGTTGTTCTTCCTGGGTTTGTTTGGGTTTGTTTTTTAACATACAGTGTAATTTCTTCTGTTACTGGCTGTTCAATAATAACAGCTTGCCAAGAAGGCGAAGTGCTGCACGTCTGCCTTGTCTAGCTTAGGTTTGAAACAGAACAAAACCATTGGAAAGCACACTTTTCACTAAAATCCAGGGTAAATAAAACACACGGGCAAGGCTGTAGAAATTCATAATGCATCTCTGCTCTTAAAACAAATACCTCCTACAGCAGAGCCATTGACACCCCTGGTCCTACACCTGTAGCTTGTGGATTATAATAAATATTGTCCATTGCACCACGTACCTTCTCGGCAGCTATGTACATGTGAACGAGCCATCATTATGCTCCAGAGTGAACTGATACACACTTTCTTATCTGTAAAGGACAAAAACACATGGTTGACAGTGAATTGATGTTTCTCCTAGAACAAACCATCTCTGGTCTTCCAGCCATGATACTTCAGAGATATCTGTAAAGTACCTTCCAGAGACAAGTCTGGGAACTGAAATTGCAGTTCGGCTGCACGTGAAAAGCCGTAGCCATGATAAGGGAAACAGGGTTCATGGGGCGTAGTCTGGCAGTTTCTGGATGTTCCTCACAGAAGTGTCTTGTGACGCTCTCCACCAGTCCTTTTGCCGCGGTGCTTGTTGAAGGTGTTCCTCCCAAGAAGATGTGTTTTTCTGGAAGGAAAGCCAGATAAAGGGCTATTTTATCACTTTGATAAAACCTCTGTGGCCGGGTCCTCCCCTGGCCACAGATCACCCTGACACACGTGGTGCACTTGTAAATGTCTCGAATATTCAGCTACCTGAACAGATCCAATTTTATTTGAGCAGGCAAGGCGTTTGAAGTCGCAGGCAGAGTAGCCAAAACTTCTGGTGATTGTTCCCTTGTCAGAATCAGCCAAAGTTGTAACGTTTTCCCTTTGCAGGTTACTAGAAGAGCTGCTGAACAAATTCAAGAGCAGCATGCACTTGCAGCTGACCTGCTTTCAAGCTTCTTCATCAGCAATGATGAAAACGTAGACGATGGGGCAGTGCAGGCAGCTCGAGAGACAAGTGTCCTGAAACACCACCCAGTTTTCTTCCTTGATTCCTTTGAAGACCCTGAAGAAAATAATTTCACTGACATAGAAATCTCTGTCGTGGTCTGGGGAATCCTGCTGAGGGAGACTTCTGGTCATAAACACCTTAATAAAATGGTTTTCTATCTGCCCTGGAGGGGATTAAGCCAGTTTTGTTTACGCACGCTCTTCTTGGCTCTAGGTTCACAAAGAAATATTCATCAGTGTGCTGCAATCTCAGTTTCATTTGTTAAAAATACAGTGAAGTGTATTTTTAGCAGATGTCGCGCTAAACGTGAGTATTGCTGCTGTTGTTCAGTGTATCTGTCGCTTTCTAGAGGTGGTGACGCTGATGTGAGTGACGGGGAGACCCAGGCTCTGTAAACAGCTGAGAAGGAGGGGTGGGTAAGGATTGCTGCGTGCAGCTGGCCAGTAAGGGTTCGGATACCACACGGAGAAGGACCCTGCTGCTTTTGCCACGCTTTTCCCCTCTTCTTATCTACAATTGCAACTCTGATTTCTTGGGAGGCTTTTGTTTTCTTGCTTCTTTACTGATTGAACCTGTTTGTGCCTCTCTTGTGTCTCCCTTGTGTTGGGACAGTGATCACAACCTTCACCTTTGAAACCAGCTCTCCTTTCATAGAAGTCTTTTAAAAAAATGTTCAAGTGCAATGTTATTTGGTGTTAAGAATAGTTCATAGTGTCTCACGTGGGCAGGAGGAGGAGCACGATGTGTCACTGCTCTTGCTGCTTCCTCCTTAATCTTGTATTTTCTTGTCCTTACAGCTTCACTCCCCCCATCTCCTCTTGCCTCTTGGGTGTCAGTCCCCTTTTCACCACCAGCTCCTGCCTTTGCATGGTGGGGAGTGGGGATTCAGGAGGAGAGAGACATTTTGCTGCTCTGAGGTTTAGTTACCTAAAGACCAAGAGCCATCTTCCCACCAGGGAAGATTTGACGCTGACTTCCGTGGGTCAAGGCCGCAGGAAGCTGCACTGAGACAGCAGCTGATAGAAAGTGGCCTTGGTTGGGCATGAGGAGTGGGTTTAATTTTATAAGTGAAATCGCAGCTCACGAGGAAATGCTGCATTTGTTCTGTATTTACAGCCCCTCGGAGCAGGACTTTGCAGAAAGAGTGCATGGAGTTTGCAAGCAGGGTTTTGATGTCAGCTCTTTCCTGGGGCCAGTTCCGTCACGCGCTGTCAGAATGCAGTCGCGTGCTTTGGGCGTAAAGCTCCCGTGACAGCCAGGGCTGAAGGCAGGGGGTGATGCACACCTAGCTGCTGCTTAAAACGCCTTGTGCGTTCCTAAGTAGGAATAGCGTGCGGAATGGAAGCTTGACACCTGCACTTCCTCTCAGTAGTGGCTTGGGGGGAGAACCGTTCAACACCCAGAGCAGTGTGGTTTTGTTGAATGTTGTCCATCTTGAGCTGGTCCCAGCCTCAGCTGTTGGTTTGAACTGGAACAGTCACTGGGTTCTCTTGATCTGTAAAGGATTTTGCTGCAGAATAATAAAATATTAAGAAAGATGCCAATAAACTCTTCTTGAATTCCTCACTTTCCAAGAAACATTTTTTCATTAATTTTTCCAGCCTACATTTTCCCTGTTTGTACTGAAAACCTATTTTATCCTCAGCCCTGAACTGATGCCTATGGAGGCACCCTTTACTGAGACATCCTGCTCTTGCTCATCCTCTGCTGCAACACCTTCTTGCTTCTCTTTAAAACCTGTAGTCAGCTGTTTGTGTCTCGGTGCCTTCCCCAGGCAACGCTTCGGAGCGCGTCGTTGACAACAAACAGGAGAACAACGTCTCGGGGACCAAAACATTACTTGAGTTCAACCTGATAGGAAAGAAATGCTCAGATTTCAAGAAATCATGGCTGGGAACTACAGCCGTGCAGGGAAGGAAGGTGGGGTGGCCGTAGCCAGAGCCAGGTCCTCTGAAAAGAAAAAGACAAAAACTGAGAAGTGGCCACTGTGGTTTTTGCAAAATTAGAAAAAAAAGTTCAAAGATCCAGTGAGGTTTAAAAAATATTATTGGAAGTGGAAAAAGGTGGGAAGACCACACTAAAATACACAGGCAGTTGGGGCGTGCAGAGAAAAGGGAGGCAGCGGGGAAGTCAACAGAAGTGAAAGGCTCTGACATTTAAAGCAAAGCTGTGCACTGAAAACAGTACAGGAGGAAATAAAGTGGATGATTCTGTGAGCTTTGAACCTCTAGAAAAATTTTAAATCAATATCCTAAAAAAAAAAAAATTAGAGAGCTTTGTTTTTCATTTACAAGAAAACATTCTGAAGGTACAAGGCTGCAAAATACATCTCACTTAAAGCAGGTTAAGACTTAGAGGAAAATTCCGCTGTACTGTGCTGTGCTGAGGGGGTCGGCCTCGGGAGATGTTGGGGTGTTCTCCTGTTACTGTCTTTTGAAGGAAGAATTTGTGCCCTGCCTGGGTGCTAACTTCACAGAACAGACCAAATCAGCAGCCTGCAGCAATGAACAAATCCTGCCCCTTCTCGCCCCCCGAGTGTTTCCTTTTCCAGCTGATGCTCTTCAGGTGCGTTTCTGAAATGTGCTTGTTCCCGTCGCTTTGGGAGGTAAACGCTTCCCTGGGGCTTTGCTAAAGCTCTCTGGAGAGTTTCAAAACATGCACAGAGCCAAGGGCCTGGCTGAGCTTCCTGCATGTGCTGGAGCTGGAGCAGAATTCTTTAGGTTGGAAGAGGTGTTGAAGGTCATCAGCTGTCCCCCCAGCACCGCCAGGAAGCCATGGCCCCCAGAGCTGGAGTGTGCACACCTGAGGGTGCTGGCAGAGCTCAGCCCGAAGCTGACAAGTTTACACAGGACAGTCTTTCCTTTGAGACTCTTCAAGGCAGAAAAAATTTTTAAAAAAGCTAGAAATAGTTCATAAATTGTTCATTATGGGCAGAAATCCTTTTGCATGTATCAAGCTGTGTTACATGTAAGGGTATTTTGGCTCCATGCAGCTGACAGATGATTTTCTGACACTGCACTACCTACTGGAGTTCAGTGGCATGAAATAAAAGGGAGAGGCTGGGAATAACAGGGGGGGACAGTTTCATCAGGGAACACAGTGTCTGGTTCTGTATCCAGCTCCCCCATCAGGGAACACAGCGGCCGGTTCTGTATCCAGCTCTCCCATCAGGGAACACAGTGGCTGGTTCTGTATCCAGCTCTCCCATCAGGGAACACAGTGGCTGGTTCTGTATCCAGCTCTCCCATCAGGGAACACAGCGGCCGGTTCCATCTCCCCCTCACCCAGGTTCTGGATTTCTGTAGTGCTGCTTTAGGTTAAAGAGGAGATTGGTGCAGTCCTTGCTCCTTGTGCCCTTTGAGCTTCAGAGCTCTGGAAGCTTGTCTTTGATGAAGCTATCGAGAACTCACGTCCCAAAGGGGGTATTTATCCCAGAACAAGGTGTTTATCCTGTAAACTACATACTGCTGTCAGCAACACTTGGCAGCCCGAGGGGGCTCTCATTTGGAGAGTCATCAAGACACCCTTGAAGTCCTTTAAAATAACATGTGTTGGTAACTTAAATGACATCATTTGTGATGCTCATCACTGGAGATGTTGCCTGTAGAGGAGCAGCACCAAAGGAGCTGCTGCTCTTTTTTTTATTTTGAGGATCAAACAGGGGGGCTGGGGGAGGCTCCTTTAGGACACCTATTTTTTTCTAGTCTGAACATCCAAGATGACATCTGTGCTCCTTTCCTCTTGTGTTTAAACACTTGTAACAGGTTCTGTACAACTCCTTTGCAAACAGCCCTCCTTGAGGTCCACACCAAGTACGGGAAATCTTCAGCCAAATTCCTTTTGAATTGGAAAATTTAAACAACTCGAGGAAAAAGGAGCAAGACAATGGAAAATGGAATCCAGCCTTATTTGTAACAGATGCTATTAACACATGCGTAGTTTTATAGCCTCTTCTGGCACCCACCCTTTCGTCTCTTTCTTCTGCAATAACCGGAGTGTTACAAGTCCGTTGCCAGTCCCAGGCAAAGGCACCTCAATAGAAGGGGCTGATAGTTTCAGTATAGCTCACTGAAAACGCACCAGTTATGATCTAAGGATTAAGAATTATCTTCCCCTTCCATCCTGAAATGGGCCTGGCAGCGTGGCGGGGGGCAGAAGGAGAACTTTGCTTTGCTCTGCTGTGCACTGATGGCACCTCTGGGGTGAAATTCCCACTGTTCTGATGGGACTGGGGGTGTAACCAGGAGGCTCCGTGTCCACTCAGCCCCAGCAGGTCCATAAGCAACCGGGAGAGTCTTTGCCGCGGTGGCCGGGGACGCGGCGCTGCAGTGCCAGCGCAGCACGGTTTTTGTGGCCACAGACTCTGCTTCAGCCAAGGGGACTCTGTCCCTTGCTTTTCTTGGTTTATAAGCAGATTTTTCACCCCGGGTGACAAATCAGATAATTTATAAAGTAAAATTTGCAAAACGAGACAAGTCTTCCTCAGTGCTCATTACTCATTTTTTCTGATAAATTTTACTCATTTAACTGCACTGCACTTCTGCTGGCAGAGGGGCTTCCCCTTCCAGCTTATCTTCTTAGATATTCAACAGATAATTAAAATTCAAAATGTTAACAGTGCTACTTATTTTTAGAACCTGGCATAGACTTGAAAATAGATGAATAGAGACCAGAGAGCTCTGAACCGGGGGGGAAATGCTTTTAGACACCTGTTGTAACCCTCTTTGGTACAGGGAATCTCCATCCCTGTCTCTCAGAGCCCTCCCGTGCTGGAGAGCAAGAGATGGTGCTGCCTCACAGCAGGAGATGGGACAATTCTCTGAAATAACTAAAATGCTACAAAACCAAATAAAACAAACCCCGGGAAAATTTTCAGGATAAAGGATAAAATCTCTTCTTCCCTTTGAAAAGTCTGAAGTCAGCAGCACAACCAACCTAATCCTGGACGAGCTCTGAGGACCGTCTCTCTCAGAGGCAGGTGTTGCTACCCCCAGGCAGCAGCGTTGCCCAGGTCACCCTTTGGGGCGATTATTTGTGTGTTGTAGCAAATGGGAAAGCTGATTTCCAGCTCACCTGACCAGTGACTGCATCACAAACCCATGTGGTTCATGGATTAATCTTTGAGCAAAATACACCCTCTTTCTGAGGGTCCCACACAATGCGAGTGTCGACCCTCAATTGGCTCAGCTCCCTCAGGACCCTCTGTGCCAGTACAACGTGGTCTGTAGGGTTGTGTTTTCCTCCTCCTAGGAGCTCTTGTTACCCAGCCCCACCTGAATCATGATAATCCTGTCACCCTTTTCCCCAGCCTCGCGATCACATGCACTGAGAGGCATGAACCCACAACTCCTTCTTGGGCTTGAAAGTCATGGTACTTCTGGTTGGCTAACACACAGCAAGCTCTTGCCGCTGCGGTGAGGGCAGCTTTGCTCTAACTCAACCAGTACCCTCACGTGCCAGCCACAAGCATCCTGAAAACTCAATTTACAAACCCAGCGCAGCTTCCAGTAGTGGCCTGAGCCTTTGATCTCTGACTCCTGATGCATCTTCCAGGGACAAACACCAGAACCCGAGAAAGCCAACGGACACCACCCGTACCACGCACACATCAGCTTCAGTAGTCCCAACAGCAGGTGCCTGGCCATAGCTTCATGAAGTAGCAGCGCTGTCCCACCAGGCATGGCACGGTGTCCCCAGGAGGTGCTGTGCCCCCAGCCAGCTGAGTCAGTGCCAGCGGCAGGGATGGGAGTGACATATGCAAAGCCCTGGGCCCCCGCTCTACCCAGCAGACCACACCCTCCAAGGTTTCCTGCCAAGAGGTGAATGGTGTCGTGGTATCTGTGAGATGGGCTAGAAGAAGAAAAGAAAAAAAAAAAATGCAAGAAAGAAAGGGAAAAAAAGCTCCTAAAAGCCAAACCAACAAAAACAACAAAAAAACCTGACCCTGTTATCATGAATGAAAACTTATCCAGGCTTCAAGAGCTTTCTCAGCTTTTCTGGGAGCAGTGTTTTGGTCAGATAACTGAAGAACCCCTGTGGGTTATCTCTCTATCTCTTACACCCTTTTAACCAAGTGGTAAACGTTCACTGTTAAACTCAGTTCAGCCTTCCTGGGGGGACCTTCTTAGCAGTTTGACCACCTTGGGTTGAAGAGCTCACAAATGTGGGGCTGTGACAGCTCTGGTGCTACAGAAATGAGGGGTGAAAAAAAAAAAGCTCCCTACCCTCCCCCAGTACACACCTATATTTAAAGAAAAAGTGAAACCCACACCAAGCTGTAATACCCAGCCTCGTACACACCGTGGTCAGCCCCGACCCACCGCATCATGGTGGTGAACAGTCATCTGGAAATGGGAGCGGGAGGCTTGCTGGGAGGTGTTATCAGTGCTTGCACAGTGCCAGTCTCTGCAGCAGAGTGTTTTTCCCATCAGCCGGGTCCAAGATGAAGTGTGTTTGCCAGATCAGTCTGGTCGCTTTACCACTGTTGTTCATCTTTCTTTATGGTTTTGGGTTATCCCAGTATGAGTGACTCTCACTAAATGACTCCCCTTTGAAAGTGGCTGCTGGCCAACCTGCCATCGAGCAGCCTTCCTGTGCTTTTATTGTGCTGCCAAGAACGGGGAGGGGATCAGAGCTGGTGGAGCATCCTCTGGAGCGACTCCCACACCACAGAACATGAGGCTTTTTGGAATGATGCCCCGGGAATTTATTTCCTTTTATTCTTTTTTTTTTTTTTTTTTAATTTCTTCCCACTTCCCATATCTGTGTTTTCTTTGGGTCCTCTTCTACTCAGTTCACCACATTCCACTGAAAACAAATTGCCATCCTTTTGTCAGCATTTTGGGGCTTGTGTTTCATTTGTTTGCAGTTTGGTTTGGTTCACTTAGACTTCTTCTGGGAAGGGATTGTTGTGTATTTGATGGGGGGTGTGTGTTACTTGAGGGGGATTTTGCAGCAGCAATGTCTTTGTTGGAAAAAAAATTTGCACTTCTCACCAATGTATTATTTCAATCTTAACTTCAGTGCAATGAAGCTTTTTCTCTCTGGCAAAAGGGAATCTGTTTTATGGGACCTGGTGAGTGACATAAGAAATTGTGCCTTTTTATTTTTTTTGCCCCTGGGGCAGAAGAGGCTGTTCAGAGATAGCACTGCAGTGGCAGAGATGTCGGCAGGAGATGGATGGCAGGTAGGTGGATGATAGATAGACAGACACACAGATAGATAGATTTTTAGATAGATAGATAGATAGCTGCTAGGTAGGTAGCTGGAGATGCAATGGAGATGAGCAACTTCAGAGATAAGGAGGCTCTCAAATCCACTTCATGAAAGCCAGCTCAGAATAATCATAGAGTCATAGAATCACAGAATGTATTGGGTTGAAGGGACCTCTAAAGGTGATCCAGTCCAAACCCCCTGCAGTGAGCAGGGACATCTCCAACTAGGGCAGGCTGCTCAGAGCCTCATCAAGCCTGGCCTTGAATGTCTCCAGAGATGGGGCCTCCACCACCTCTCTGAGCAACCTGTTCCAGGGATCTCTCACCCTCACATTAAAGAACTTTTTCCTACTGTCTAACCTAAAGCTGCCCTTGTCTAGCTTAAAGCCATTACCCCTTGTCCTGCCACATCACCACTTGTCCTGTCACCCCTTGTGAATAAACCCTCCCCTGCTTTCTCACAGGCCTCTTTCAGGTACTGGAAGGTCACTCAAAGGTCCCCCCAGAGCCTCCTCTTCTCCAGGCTGAACAACCCCAACTCCCTCAGCCTGTCTCCATAGCAGAGGTGCTCTGGCCCTCTAATCTTTTTTGTGACCCTCCTCTGGACCTGCTCCATCAGGTCCATGTCCTTCTTGTGCTGGGAGCTCCAGAGCTGGACACAGCACTCCAGGTGAGGTCTCACCAGGGCAGAGTCGAGGGGCAGGATCCCCTCTCTCCATCTGCTGCCCATGCTGCTCTTGATGCAGCCCGGGATTCGTCTGGCCTTCTGGGCTGCCATTGTGCATTGGTGGCTTTTCAGTCCAGCTTTTCATTTACTTGTACCCCCAAGTCTTTTTCCAAAGGACTGCTCTCCAGCGTGTCCTCTCCCAGCCTTCGTCTCAGGAAACCCTATCTTTTGTTTGTAAAACACTTGCTTTCAGAAGAAAGGAGGCTGGGCCGGGGAAAGAAAGCAGAGGAGCCACCTTACAAGCTGGGACTTTCACATGGGCTCTGAGGTGCTGGCTGGAGCAATGGTGGGATGCTGTCTCCATGTTCTAATGGGCCACCAGCAAACCCAGCAGTTGCCTGTTGCTTCTTAATTAACCGTTGCTTGTAATTGTGTCAGTTAATGACAGGTGTTTGGGCTGGACTAGCCCAGGTTGGAGCCTGCCCCACTGTATTCTCTCTGCCTGGCAACGTTAAGTGGTTGCTGATCATTCAGCTGGAAGAAAAATATGCTCTTTTTTTTCCCCCCTTCATGCTCCAAGAAATTTGGTGACCTTTTCTTCATGCCCCAGGCTTTGGAAAAAGACTTGAAATGTGTCAGGATTGTGTGTCAGGAATGTGCTGCTCGCCTGCAAAAACCCTCCATACAAATCTGGCCAAGTTATAAGCCTCTGAAGAGATAAATCTTGCTCACAAGCACTCACTAGAGCTGGACAGCTTAAAAAGTCCTCCTGAGCTTTATTCTGGTCTCACAGCTTCCTGTGAGGAGGACCTTAGAGGACCACTATGAGCCTCAGCAGCAGGCTGCAGCCAGAGGGGCCCATGTAACATCATCACATCTTCTTGCCTGAGTCTGCCTTCCATTTCTGTCTCCTTAAGCTGAGGGAACCACGGCCCCGGGCTCACAGCCGCCACACAGACAAGCCCATGGCTGACACCCCTTCAGCATTTTCTCCCGTGTCTGCACAGGATCGTCCGTGAAGTGCAAAATCATGAAAACCCTTATATATTATGAAAAATGGGAAAAACATAC
>JANHGN010010813.1:17934-32033 GCA_024605025.1 Megaceryle maxima
ATCTTATGTCTAGTACAAGCAAGCCTCCAGAGTATCCACAAAACCCCCTTCACTCTGCTCTTGTGAGACCCCACCTCAAACATTGCATCCAGTTCTGGTGTCCCCACCATAAGAGGGACATAGATCTGTTGGAACGAGTCCAGAGGAAGGGAACAAAGATGATCCAGGGGCTGGAGCACCTCTGCTACAAGGATAGGCTGAAGGAGCTGGGATTGTTCAGCCTGGAGAAGAGAAGACTGAGGGGGCATCTTATAACTGCCTTCCAATACCTTAAGGGAACCTACAGCAAGGCTGGAGAAGGACTCTTCAAAAGAGTGTCCAGCAATAGGATGAGGGGAAATGGTTTTAAACTGTGACAATATAGGTTTAGATTGGATCTTAGGAAAAGGTTCTTCAGTATGAGGGTGGTGAGACTCTGGAATAGGTTGCCCAGAGGGGCTGTGGATGCCCCCTTTCTGGAGGTGTTCAAGGCCGTGTTGGATGAGGCCATGGTGGGGAGGTCACATTAGATATCTCTAAGGTCCCTTCCAATTTAAGCCATTCTATGATTCTGTGAAAAATGGAGGGAGGAATACTTGCATCTTTAGCATCCCCTGAGAGTTTGCTTCAAGCAGTTTCAAAAGTTTGGGCATCAACTGCTGCTCCAGATATCTCTCAAGGCCTACTATGCACGTTCATCACACCCTTTATTGAAACACTGCATGTCTGAACCCATTACCTGCAGACTGCCTCCCAGAGCTTTGCTCTGATCAGATGCTGAGGATGGTGACAGTCCCACACCCATTCAAGCAGCAATTGGGTCCTGTGGCTGCACCAAGCAGGCACAAATTGCTCAGGTCTCTGTGCTGCACTTGCCCTCTCCACTGCACATTGGGTGTGAGGGACAGGCTCCTTACATGCTGTGTGAATCAGGGATCAAACATGGACTGATCTCCACATGGGCCAAATTTTAAATTATTTATTAAATAAATTTGAAAGTTAATTTCAGGGATGCATTTTTTTCAGAGACCAGACATGCCAACAAATAGTATGATAATATGTTAATTCTTTAGCTGCAGAACAATTACGGCAATTTTTTAAAAATAGCTTTAGTTAATAGTGTTTCTGAAGCCAAGAAATCATTATCTTAATTACACACAGACCTATCTACTGCCCTTTTACGTAGAGGACAAACTATTTCTGCATGAATATGATTCTGTAATGCAAAACTGCCTCTCTGCATATCTTACTTGCTGTTTAGGAACTGTTCAGCTTTGGTTTCAAAAAGTATGGTCTCTGAGATTCGTATTGAAACATTATTGTGGTTTCAACATTTTGGTTAATATTACTTGTTAATAAACAGCTTCAATGGAAAAATTATGATGAATTTTGAACATATAAGAGAGAGGTTTTTTCAGTTTTAGGCAGTTTGCTTGATAGTGTAAAAATGAATGTAATAAAACTTAGTGCAAGACTGTATAGAAGGAAAGGTGGTTCTAATTTTAAACAAAACAAAGTTAATTCATTCTTGTTCTCTCTTATGAAGCACCAGGACATTTGTATCTGTGGGATCAGAGGAGGAATTCTTGTGGTTATACAGATGACAAAGGATGCTGGCTGTTGCATCTTTATCACATCTCTTGGGTTTTCCTTAAATGATGATGACAAATTGGTTTCTGGACAGGCTTCAGCTTCCAGTGACCCTTAAGTAATGGAGAGATCATTTGCCTCAGTGTCTAGTCTTGCTTTGTCTTAAGCAAAATAGTTTTTCTTGTCTAGGTATTTTATAGTTTGAGTTCTGATCCTCATCTTCTCACCACCTTATCTTTCTGGCTTCTGTTTGTGATGTCCAATTGTCTTGTCACTTGTCTGACCGCATCTGCTACCAATGAACATAGGTTCTCTCTGTTACCATTTCCTGTTGTTTCTCCCCATGCATTCATGAGCCTCTGTTTCCATTCATAAGCCTTTCTACAAATCTTAGCATTTCTGTTATAGATCCCTACAAGAAGGCGCTAAGCAAAAAACAAGGAGACCCTCTGGAGATGCTGGTAACAGCTGTCTACAATAACACAGGTGTCCTTTGTGTCAGTGGTTTCTGAAGAGCAGCTGGGTGTCCTGATCTGCCTGGGAGTGCCAGTGTTGGGCAGTACACTTTCTGTTGCCAGATAGAAGCCTCCTTTGAAAGAGATTATTTTTGGGATTTCTATATTTCCTAGAGTCTCAGTGTTTCTGTTAGTCAAAGAAACCCTCTACATTATAACTAATAACCATCCATTCACCATGGATATGGAGGAGTTTTGTGTCAGGTTAACATCTAGCATAAACTGAAGTGCTGTTTATGAAGATTATTCGTAAGTTTTGTGTCCTTGGAGTTCTCCTTTCCTCCCAGTATTCCTCCCCTATATTCTGTAGCCCTGTCAACAGTCATCTGTGTGTTCATATTCTGTATTGGCATAGACACATTCTTACTTTCCTGTCTCGTCATAAAAATGCCATTTACTATTCACACACATCTACCACCATTTAAATAGGAGGAAAACACTCAGCAAATTGGAGCAGTGTTCTAGAAGATCAGACAGGCTGCACAAATGCCTGCTCCCTGAATCTACTCATCCTCTTCAAAGCTGTCTTCTTAGGAGTTACGTGTGACATTTTCCAGTGGTTTTGTTTTCATCCTGACATGTATCTAATAACTGTAGGGTTTTTAAAGTGAATGGTAGGGGAAGACTTTGCCAGCAGTTCTAGTTAGCTCAGAAACTCTGTTAGAGCTTGAGCTCTTTCTCAAGTTTGCGGTGTTTCTTCAAAATGCATCTTGGGAAGAACATGACCCTGTCTTACACATCAGAGATAGTACCAGAGGTTGGGGTGAACATGGTTTGGGGCTGGCAGGCACTTCTGGAGCGTGGTCTATGGCTCTAGGCTAAAGCAGGCACAGAGGGTTCATTCCTCACACAGGACACAACTAGGCATCTGCCTTACAGAACCGTTTTTGCTGCTGGTTTCATAGGAAAACTGCAGATACATTTCTTGGCAGGGCCTGGGCCTCAGCTCTGGGCCAGACTTGCAGATTACAAAGCCAGTGCTCTGGATCCAGCATCATCCCAGAGCATGACAGGTCTCCCGAACCAGTGCCTGGGGAGCTGCACTGATCAAGGACTCAGCCCCAAGAAGTCTTTAAAAACAGAACATTATAGTTCTGTTGGATGCAGGTAAATCTGGTTAGCATCTCACTCTTCAAAATTCTCAGGTATTAGGGATCTTCAATACACATGCTTGGAAGGACAGATGGATAAAGCAACTTCTATATTGTGTTAATTACTCGTGACCCATTCTGTCTATTCCCAGCAAAGTGATTTTCAAAACAAGCCAAGTACCAATTTTCCTGATGGCTGAACATTAAGAATTATGAAGTAAAGTTATGAAACATGCCACTAAAGGAGATTTCAGTCCCATAATTACACACAAGGACAGTAACTCAGAGTATACACCAAACTATTGGCAAGCCACAGACACTGTCAGTAAATCTCAGTGGGACATGAGTGACTTTCTTGTGTCCATTTCCTAACACAGCAAGCCATCCTAGGGATGCAGGAGCTGCTGCTGTGTGAATAGTTTAGCACCCTCAGTCCAGTACCTGGACCAGGGCACAAGGGTATTGGAAGGAAACAAGTCTGAGTATCCAGACAGTGTCATGTAATAAACAGTTAAGCCTTATGATGAGTTAGAGCTTTGGTTTATAAGAACTAGAGTCATGTAACAGTTCATCAATCCTGCTGCTCAGGCAGGTGATTAGTTGTTACATTCATTAGGGAGTAATGAAAGGTGCTGAAAAGTCCTTCTAGTAACAGTACTGAGGCAGGCTGACTGAAAATCCTGAAACCAAACCCAACCTGCTGTGCGAATACAGCTTGTGTGAGAGCAAAATGAAGAGGACATTACTTGTGAGATGAGCTCCTTGTTGCTAATAGAGGAAGGCTCCAGTCCCCTCAGAGGGGCTGAGTTTTGGGGAGGATAACCTGTACTTAGAACTGACAGGATCTGGACTGAGTTCCATATTCTCCTCGTGCAGATTGTAATTTCCTCCCCCCCTTCAGGAGCTCACACACAACATGACTTTTCCAAGTCTCCCAAATGTTTTCCATCTCTTGCACACATCCTGCATTTTGCCCCTCAGTAGTACCTGCAGCTGTGATGCTGCCAGCCTGACCCTTGCATGCATATGCAGGGTTTGCCCAGTTTACAGGATACTGTTGTCTGGGGTACAGGATGGCCCACCTGCCTGTCAGGGATATGCTTGATTGCTGGCCAACCTCTTGTGGTTCTCACACCCCTGTGGGAAGTCATAAGTGGCACAAGAGAAAGAGCTGCAGAGCTGTGTGATGGGGCAGGCACTCTGTCACTGGGGGATAGCAGGGGAGGAATTTTTGTTATGTTCCCCAAATCCTTAGAGCTAAAGGGTCTGACAGGTCACTCTTGTGCTGAGAGCATTATTACTGGAGGTTTTAGTTGTGACACTTCAAATACATTCAGTGCTGTGTGCTCCTGGGCAACACAAGAGTCATTTCCCCCTGACATTCCCAAGAGCCTCTTACAGAGGCACAGCAGGAGCTCAGGCTGGCAGGAAGGCAGTGGAGCTCCTGCAGTGCAGAATGAGCTCTGGAGACTGACTCTGTCTGTAAATCCAACCAGATAACTTCAATTCCTACTTCTGTGTATGGCAGAGAGGATCTTGGTGTTGCCTGCAAGTGTCATGAAACACCACATGATAAATTATTTAGCTTCTATAGCACCTCTAGGTACCAGCCACCTCTTCCCAGCCAGGCCAGAAGAGCCTGGGAGGACATACAAATATTCAGAGGCATCTTTCTGCAGGATATGAGCTCTGATTAATGACTAATTCTTTCCACTGTAGTGTTCAAAATGCTATTCAAGTCAGTTTCTGGATGTGTTTGAAGCCCATCACATGGCTGTGGACTCAGTCAGCTGGAATCCATACCACTTGAAAGTCTTTATTTCCTGCAGCTCTGACTGGACGGTCAAGATCTGGGATCACACTATCAAGTAAGTTCTGCTGGGTCCTGCTGTGGGTAGGGAAGTCCAGCCTCACATGCCAGCTGCCCATGTCAATTCTGCTTATACCTCAGTCTCAGTTTCCCTCTTAGGTGTTTGCTTTGCTAATTGCAATATTATCTCTTTTTCTGAAGCTGATGACTCAGATTTGTATTCCCCAGTTATGTGATATAAGATTTAGCAATATCTGCCCCAGGAACTTGCAGCTCAGCACAGAGTCTGAGTGCTTTGCTTTGGACCTGGCTTTCTTCAGGAAGGACCTACTAAACAGGGTTCTCTTTCTGGAGCAATGCTATAGAGAAATGTCAGGGGCTGGCTTATGACTTCAGGTGCCAGACACTTCCCAAGAGCCAGAGAGGAAAACAAACAAACTAATAAACAAAACAAAACAAAATAAAATTTGGAGCATTTAAAAAACACCTAATGAAGTTCCAGGTTAGTGGTTGAAGAATGTCTGGTTTCAATCAGGAAACTGATTTTGTTGTAAATCATTCAAATATTTCCTGTTGCCAATACTGCTCTAATATTCAATGTTGTCAGAAGTCCAGAGAGAGCATATCACTTTTTCCTGTATGATTATTAACCAGAGGGACTCCATCTTGCTGTGTGTGTTGCTTTCAAAATGCTTTCAGCAGGACCAATCCCAGCCCATTTGGGTTGACACTCACCTTTGCTTTGCCTTTGGCTCAGACCCTGGCTGGTATCTGACATAAATAGCCCATCTCCCATTTCTGCAGCTGGCCTTGAGCAGCACAGCCTGCAGCATCATTGTGTTCATAGCTAAATGTTTCATTTCCAGAGTGGCATATGTTTAAATGAGTTCTTTTCCCTGGGTCTTTTTTTACAGGACTCCAATGTTTGTTTATGACCTGAGTTCTGCTGTCGGGGATGTTGCATGGTCCCCTTACTCCTCCACGGTCTTTGCTGCAGTCACTACTGATGGCAAGGTGAGAGACTGGGAGCAGCACTGCTCTGATTTGAGATGAGAGAATGTCAAGGGAGATTAGGGTTGAGTATGGAGATGGCCCAACCCAATCCTGGCGAACCATGTGAGGGGGCTACAGATCCCCCACCAGCAGGAACCCACCACAGTGACAGACTAAGTTGTCTGCAGCTTGCCTGAGCTGCTTGCCTCAGTATGGCAAGGTCATTCTGGTGGCTTGAGGGCCTAAAACTATTAATTTGTTTTTCCTCAGTCTGACTGGAGAGGACACTGAGTCATAAAGCAACAGAGATAAGGAAACCTGTCCAGTAGCATTTCTTAATCCTTCCACTAAGGTCTACCACAACCCTACAAGCAATAAAGCTAGAAATCTCTCAGCTGCAGCCCACATGAGAACAGCTGATGTGATATCACAAATCAGAGGATCAGCTTTCTGAGGATCAGCTGCACATCTCACGGCAGCTTTGACAAACCCATCAGAAATGCATGTGGGCACTCTCTTCTAAGCATAGGTGCTTCTCTGGGGCTAAGCCCTCCTAACCTCTAGCATAAGCAAGCCAAACTTTGCTGCAGTCGTAGTTTTCTCCTCTCAATCCAAGGGTGGAGGTGCTCCACAGATACAAGAACAAAGCAGGGGTCAGGGAACAAGATACTTTTTCCTATGCTTTCCTGCCCTTGGCATGCATATGCGTGGGCATGAATTGCTCACCCTTCTCATTGCTACTCCTGCTGCATTAAGAGAGGTGTTGAAAATCCATGCAAATCCTGCTTGTTCTCATGATGACCAATCAGTGAAGGTGTGCAGCTTGCACATGCCATGCAAAAAACACAACTCCATTTACGTGAAATCTTCTTACTAACTAGTTTATCCCAAGGGATAGGGAAATGGTGCTCCATGTCAGAACACCCCTCATACAAGCTGACAGCAGGGCATTGGTTCTGAACCCCCAAGGCATAGACAAGCAATTGAATAAAGTGTTTATATACTTATACTGACATTAAAAAAATAATTACAGTAATATGCCCAGGGTCAGCCAATAGAACTTTGTTCCAATTAAATCAACATTTTCCCACTGTGTGAGGTTGTCTCCAAGAGTAATGATTTAGTAACAAAGTATTTAGACCAGTTCTAATACTGATAAGGTGGCAGTTATATTTTTTGCCCCTAGCATCCATCATTGTAGCTCAGATGGTTAATTTGGGCCTGGCAAGTTATCTGTCGCCATGGGCTGTATGTTTTGCTAGTATAAATTGGAAAGTCTGTGCAGCTTGGCCAAATTACTCTAGCAAAAAGATGGCCTTTATATATCTCTATCATTAAATTGATGCCTTGGCAACTTTATTGCAGTTTAACCTTTATGTTATAGCAAAAAATTCGTTTCACTGATACACTGGTTCAGGCTGTAAATTTGTCTCTCCCAAGCTAAGCAGCAGAAATCTCTTCACTGGGGCACCTGTTCTCCCTGGACATCTCAAGATGCCACAGCTTACAGAAAGCAGTGTTGGTGTTTTTCCCTCACAGGCAGGGTCAGAACTGGGCCTTTTATTCATGGATCTGTCTGTCCCCACGCTCCCATATATCAAATGAAGGGCCTGCAAGAATTAAATGAATGCATTCAGTGTTATACAGCCTCTGACTTGTTTTCCACAAGTGAAGTTGTGTGTATGTCCTCAAACCTGTCAAGGGTCTTGCTGACATTCACAGCTTTGAGTGCTGGGGTGCAGAGGACTGTGGGTATCCCAGGTGTGTCCTGATGCCTGATTGTGGGGTAGAGGGTGGAGATTTCTGCAGGTAGTGATAGATCCTGGGCAGTGTGAGCAGATAGAGGGTAAACACTGGCCATACTTGGATTTCTTATTCATGTGGTCAGGTTTCTGCTGTGATAGCTCATCTCTAGGGAGGTCTCGTGCTACCCACTTGGGCCAGGTTCTTTGTCAGAGCTTTAGCTGCTGCAGAAAAGCTCCTACTGACTTGACAAAAGTTGTGAAATGGGGTCTTCCCAACCCATCCCTAGTTTGTCCTAGTCACTGCTGTAGTCACTGTAGTTGTGTTGTTGCAGTCACATTAGCTGAAGCATCCATGGGCCTGGAGTTCTTATGAGGCTATGGATAAGACAGAAGAATGTCTGACTTGGCAGTACTGCAGCCAGGATATCTCCCCTTGGCTATCCTACCCTGAATCTAATTCAGTAATCCTAATTAGGTCCTAATCTGTTAGGATTTAATTCTACTTTATGCCTTTAATCCCAAACTTGGAGAAGGGTGGACATCAGCAAGGAGCCGTCCAGAACTGGGCTGCCTAGGACAAAAGTCCAAGCAAGAGCTGCCTTCCCATTGCAGTAGGCTGTCCAGGAATGATACTGATAGAAATCCTGGGCCTCTATGTTAGCCACTGGACACTCTGGTTGCAGCAGTGTGTGTGTCTGAGACATGGTTTCATTTCTCTATTTAACAGAACCTTCTAGATCTGCAGTGGAAGTGGAATAGTTGTTTACAGCCTTTTCATTCTTGGACACATTCCACTTTGTAGCAGTGCACAGTTCTTGGGAAAAACTTGGCACCTTGCAAAAGAGCAGCCTCCATTAATGCTGGGGAAAAAATCTACATTAACAGGATATTAACAGAATATTCTATGATTCTGTGATACAGAAAACTACAGGACATGAAGGCAGAAAATAAAACATTTAAGGCCTCCTGTTCATAAACAGCCTCTAGCTTTGCATCTGCACATAATTATGCCTTCAAAACTTGAAGGTTGACCGGGGGTGGTTTTAAAATCAGGCCCTAACTGCAGCCTTAATGGGATACCTGGCATATTTTGAAAAACACATTTCCTTGTTCAGACTGATACTGTGTGTCTAAAATGTGTGTATTAGCTCCCTAACTCCTCAAACTGTCTTGGAAATTGGAGAATTTTAGAATCTAAAAATTTCTCAATCCTCATGAATCCATGAGGTGGAGATTTAAGAAAAGCTGTAAATATCAGGGGCATTTCGATAAAATGAGTGTCGGCAGCTGGGCATCTACTTTGGACAGCACCAGCTCTCCATAAATAACCTGATTGTGCATGTTCTGCTGCTGGTGCAATGAATAGTAACTGCTGCTATTGCTCTTTATCATGTTCTGGGTAATTTCCTTAGTCTCCTGCTCTGCCTGATGGTCATTTTATTTCAGAATGAGCATAAGTGATTTGCAATGAACATTGAAATAAAATAGAATGTTCACTGAAATGTGCACATCCATGCCAACACCGCCTGGAACAAAACTCCTAGTTCTATAACTAGGTGCCTAAATAAGTGGCCTAATTTTGAAAGGACTGGAAAGCCACCTGCTTTTACAGAAGCTAGTCTCTGCTGGATGTGCTCAGAGTGGTTGTTATAGAGCATTCAGCCTTAGTTTCAGTGTCCTAAGTCCTCTGTAGTTTTGTTCTGTGACTGCATTTCAGATGACACTTAAATTCCTTGAAGATTCCACAGTGGTTCCTAAAGCAGACAGGTGGAGAGATCTGTTCTTTCTAAACATGACTGCTGCAGCTCAGTTGTCTGGCAGAAGCTCTGTTGTCCCTCCAGGCCATCTCCTAGAGGGACCTGGGTGCAGGTTCTGATGTGGTTAGCACTGAAATAAAATGAGGTTAGAAAACACCTAGTTTAGTTTAGGTTGTAAATGGTAAAAGTGTGACATGAAGGAAATGGCTAACTGTGATGAGCAACCTGCTTTGGAGTTAAAAAAACTGTGGAGGTGGATTTGGTTGCCTGGACCCTTACACTTAGGGTGCAGGAAATCTGGGGATGTTGGTCAGCTTATTGTAAGGACAGAAGGCAGAGAAACAGCATTCCTGTCGCATTCAGCAGGATTTGCCATTGGGAGTTTGCTTTAAGCCCATTTCAAACTTACATGTAAAGCAGAAAAATAAATAAATGGAAACATGTAAAAGTAGGAATCATACCTGAAATTTCCTTTTGGGGCTTTTTTTACTTCCTTCTTTTAAATAAAGAAATGGTGTGGCAAGTTGTGCTGTGCAGGGGCAATACTGCAAACCTCCACTTCTGGTTCACTCAGGGCATGTGGATGCTTTCTTGTGCTGAATTCATGCATGAATTGTTACCCCTGTTAAATAAGCCAAAGACATTCAAATTGCAAGTGTCTCCAGATGGGTGGATCTCAGGCTGTGTGCCACAGCTGCCCCATGCAATGGCTGTAATGGCCTGCTTACGTCTGGAGTTCAGTCTGGTGAAGGAGCATAACAGCAGCCTGACAGTCCCTCAAGGAAGTCCTCAAGAGGTTAGAGCCAAGCTCCTCACAGCAGTGTGTGAAGGGACAATGAAACACAACAGCTGAAATTAGTTGAAATTATAAATTTGTACTGGATATAAAGAAAAACATTCACTGTGAAGGTATTCAAGTCATGGAACAGCTTTCCCAGAAAGGTTATGCCATTTCTGTCCATGGAGGTTTTCAACACCAGATTGGGTAGAGCCCTGAGCAACCACATCTGACCTCAGACCTGACCCTGCTTTGGGCAGGAGGCTGGTGCAGAGACTTCTGGGGTCTCATTCAACCTGAATTACCTTCTAAACCCTGTGATGCTACAAAATGTCCTTGTGTGTGAAGGAGGGTTCCAGGGGTTTTACAGCAAGCTTGGGAGCATGCACTAAGTCCAAGTCCATTTGCTGTCATATTTTTGTGGGCTATGTCCTTCATGACTAATGCAGCGAGAGCAAGGTGCTGTTATAGTCATCTTTAGTAAATATCGATAGCCTCAAGATAAATGCCATCCAAGTGTGCACTCTGCAGAGAAAGCTGATCAGACACATGCTCCAGGGCTTTTCCCCATTATTGAAGCTGTTGACCTTTCAAGATGTGGAAAACTTGAAATGACACATACCTTCAGGAAATTATTTAATGGCTTATGATGCTTAGGAAGTGAGTGTGCCCTTTCCCGCTTATATAAACATGTTTTACTGGTCAAATATTTTCTATGGGAAGTCTTGAAGACCAGGTTCCTGTTGTATCTCACTTACAGGATAAGATGCTGAAGAAATACCTGTTGTCTTGATACCTGTCCTTTCCCAGCTAGGAGAGAAACACGTGTTTAGCACTGGCACGTGTGTGTGTTCCTAGAGCAATTTGCAGCAACTTGCTACCCATTTATCATTGGCAGCAAAAGCCAATCTCCATTTTTAAAAGCATGAACAATTTTGCAGATAAGAGGCTTGCTGAACCTTTCAGGCTTTCAAATATTTCACTAGCTATTTTGGACCTAATCCTGCCTCTCCCTGAAGGGCATGAATCAAGGGTGCCAGCAGACCTCTCAGCATCAGTCAATGCTTTTGTTGAGGGGAGTGAGGGCTGTGAACCCCTCATGGCTACAGATGTCCATGCTGCATACAAGTCTTTCCTGTTACCCTTCTTCAGTAGCCTGTGGGTTTATCCATGCCTTATGGCCCCACCACTAGTTCTGCAGGGCTAGGATGAAGTGTCTCCTGACTCTCTACACCATGTCTGGGGCAATTGCTGGGGTGTGGAAACATTAAATGAGTGCAGGTCCCTTTACTGTCACCCAGAAGGACCTTTGAGTAGGCTGAAGTGGACGGGGGCTTTCTTAAAATGGCTTTGAAATTGCATTCACAGTGTAAGTGGCTGTTTTCCAGTAAAAGTGTTCATTTTCTTCTGCCACAAAACCTAAAAGACTCCTTATTCCCTGCTGAATCTCTGAGATTGATGTGGACTGCTGGGCAGACTTATGTCTACTTTAAAACCAGGGCTGGTGGCATGTCAAAGCTCAATGAGGTAGATGGGCAGAGTCCCTGGAATTAATGCTAACTCCACTTTGTGCCAGACTAGCTGTCCTCCCTTCTCCTCCCCCAGCCACCAGTCTCTCTGTGCATGGACATTTATTAACCCTAGCAGCCGCTTTTAGGGAATAAAGCTGGCATGGAAGACTTTGGTTTGCCCTGCAGGGTCTGAGCCCTCACTTCCATCCTGCTGCAGCTCCCATCCCATCATAGGGTGAGCTGGTGGGAAAGCCTCAAGATGTGCATCAGGCACCTCAGCACACTACTTGCTCACTCACATCCCTAGCTACTGAGTTGCAGGTGAGATGACTTCATCTGATAAAGGTAAACTTTTTGTTGGTGGCTTTGCAGTAATTGTTTCTTACACCAATGCTCACATGTCAGTTTTGCATTTCTAGAGCTATTGCTGTTTAAGGTTGTGAAATAGCAGCATTTTGGTGAGGCTCACCTGCTGAGATTAACTACTTCACTCAGCCACACAGGAACCAAGTTTGCCTTTTTCTGTGTTCATGAACATATGTGACTGAAAAAATGACTGGACCATAATCTCCAAAGATTTAATTGATTCAACTGTTAGACTCTGAAAAAAAACCTGCTGGGGATACAGACCCCATCAGGAGTATCTGTGAGAGTTTAGAAAGCTGGTCCTTTGTGTCTCTCTGCTCTTCATCACAGGCAGCTAAGAATGGCCTCTCATGTAGGTTTCAATTTGCAAGTGGGTACAGCTGATATTAGGGCAATGAGAACCTCCATCTGTCTGCCCCATCCTGCTGTACAGACAGTAGCTCCCAAACCTTGATGTTTATTGCTTGGCATTTTATAATGACCTGAAATCTGTGCTGGTTTGTTTTAAATGCCAGTCTCCAAACCATGACAGTTTGATATGTGCCTTATGAACAGCTTTGCTGGCCTGCAGTGAGGCTGCAGGTGGCAGAGAGCAGGAGCTGCTTCTCCCATCAGACTCAATGCTGCCCTTGCTTGCGTGAGTGTATGCCTGTGCTCATGCCCCAGCCTCCAGCACCGATTCTCCATGGTGGGACATAGCCAGTGATGAGATGGAGCTTGGTTCTAGTCTATGAGGACATAGTTTCAGCCTAACATCAAGGGCTGGGCTGTGAGTGAAAGCAGAGAGAGCACAGGGGGACTGGCACAGCTCTAATGTATTCACATAGCACAGCCCTGGGAGATTTGCCCCAGGGCACATAAGGGTCTGGTTCAAACAGTCTCCTTGTTCTTCACTAGGTATTTGGGATGGGATGGCAGAGTGAGGAAGTATCAGAGGACTGGGGGAAAGACTCTTTACCCAGTATTCAGGAGCATGACAGTGCAGGAGAGTTTAGGTAGCCCAAATACGCTATCCAGAAAGATCTGGCACAAATAATCGAATGGTCTGTAAGCACTGGTAGATAAAGGAACAGCCAGTCTAGTAAGGCTTTAGCAAGGCCGTATCATATAAAACTGATCTAATACAGCTCTTGAGAGTAACAGGGCTGGTAGATCAGAGGGAGGAGATGTAGTACAGGTTGATGTTGGGAACAGTGCTGGCACAAGCCCATAAGCAAACTACAAGGCAGGTGAGAAGGTGGATGTAGCATGATGGAAGTCATCCTCAGCTGGTTGTGTAGTACAGCTAGGCTTGCTTCGGGGACTGGGGCAGGTGCTGAAACACAGCAGTAATTCCAGGGAGACTAAGTGGGCAGGACTTACAAGTGCTTTGGTGCCAAAACTGAAATTGTAAATGAACTTGACAACCTCAGCAATTTGCAAACAGTGAGATGAAATTCAATAAAGACACAAACCAAATGTGCAATATGAAATGAGAACTAACTGGGGAAGCAGCAGGACTGTAAGAGATGCTGGGAATGGGGACTGCCTGTGCTGCTCTGCTCTAGCCAACACTGTGCTGCTCAGTCAAACCCCAGGAGATGCAGGGGAGAGTCACCACAGGAGCACAGCTGGGGCTCAGGCTGGACTTCCAATGCTGGTCTCTAAGAAAGGGTCATCTCTGCTGTTGCAGAAAGGATTGCAGCATAGTTTAGAGGTACTGGCTGCCATCACCAGCCTAGCTATTGAATGAGTTCAGCACAGATTAATTTCTCTGTTTGACTTTCACCTTTCAGAAGTGGTTTGGAAAGTAACATTAAATTTAGTACAAAAGTGAAAAGCAGAAGGAGGCTTTGTGATTCATTCCAAAAGCATGCTATTGATGTTAAAAAGAAAAAAAAAAAAAAAAAAAAAAAAAAAAAACCCACAGCAATGTAAAAGAATCCAATTAGACCAAAATGAAATGCAGCCAGCCAAGGGGGAGG